>JAFVLL020012120.1:0-12500 GCA_021397915.2 Tor tambroides | reverse complement strand
ATTTTGTGATACTCTAGTATCTGCAGATTATGATTGGTTAGTATTAAAGCAAGCCAAAATTTGTGTCAATCTTGGTCATGCCCATATGCAGCAAGTTCTTGTCAAGCTTCTGTCTACTCTGAATGGGAAGAGACTAAAATCTAGACTAAAAGTATTTGATAGGATCACACTGAAAACCCTGATTTATTTTTTATTAAAAAAAAAAGTATGATTTTGGAGAAAAAAAAACAAAAGGAAAATTAAAGTTGGAAAAAAAACACAAAACAAAACAAAACACAAATGTTTTCGATTAGTGACCTAGAGAATGCAGACTCATATGCAATCATTTAAAATAAAACTTTAAATATTATATTAAATATAAAAATGCTATAAAGTATATTACATATATCATATAACATTATATTAATATAATCATATAATATAATAAAGCTTAATAAAAAAAGTTGAAGCTGAAAAAAAAAAAAAAACACAAAACACAAATATGCAACACAAAAGTATTGACCTAGAAATAGTGCAAAATCATATGTAAGCAAATATAATAAAATATGCATAAAAATATTTTTAAAAATTGTGTAAATAGCTTAAAAAAATGTATCATACATATGAGATTAGAAAAATGTAAAGAAATATTTATCAGTGACCTGGAATGTGCAGAATTGTAAACAAATATAATTACAATTATTATAATTATATAATTTAATATAATAAATATATTAAATATTTTAGACATAACACAGTATATAAAACAGTATATAAAAACTCTGTATTAATGTCTAAAATATTATTTACTATATTTTATAAATATACAAAATTGTATTATATTTATATAGTACAGAGAAAAAAAATGAAAAATATAGTTTTAAAAATAAATACATAATTAGTTAGATGAAAATAGTACAGAAACATAAATATTAAATTACATATTATAGAAAATATAATAATATAAAAAGCTAAAATGTGACCCTGGACCACAAAACCAGGCATAAGGGTCAATTTTTCGAAACTGAGATTTATACATCATCTGAAAGCTGAATAAATAAGCTTTCCACTGATGTATAGGACAATATTTGGCCGAGATACAACTATTTGAAAATCTGGAATCTGAGGGTGCAAAAAAAATCAAAATACTGAGAAAATTGCCTTTAAAGTTGTGCCAATAAAGTTCTTAGCAATGCATATTACTAATCAAAAATTAAGTTTTCATATATTTACAGTAGGAAATTTACAAAATATTTTCATGGAACATGATCTTTACTTAATATACTAATGTTATTTGGAATAAAAGAAAAATCGATAACTTTGACCCATACAATGTATTTTTGGCTATTGCTACAAATATACCCGTGCTACTTAAGACTGGTTTTGTGGTCCAGGGTCACAAATATTAGAAAACTAAAACACTGTGTAAAGCAGTTAAGTCTAATACAGATGAATAATAAGTGAATAAGTAAAAGATCACAAAATCAAAAGTTCTGAATAACCACAAAATTATCATATTGTGATCCAGATATCAATATATCATTGTACCATCCGTTGATTCCCAGCCCTAGTAAACTACTTCTGCTATTCACACTGAACAGCTCTGTCATTCCCTTGACCTCCTTTACTATCAGTCACGGTTGGGTTACAGCTGTGCGTCAGGAAGGCCTCAGTTCTGCAGGTGCAGAAAACCATCTGCTCTTTATTCAAGCTCACTAACCCACCCACTTTACAGTATGCCACAAGAACATTAAACTGCTAGGACTGCTAATAAACCAAACAGCGCTTTGGTCTGAAAATAGAGATTTCTTTGTCTGAGAAAGACGCACACACGCGCTCTCGCTCGCACAAACACACACTGGTAACGGCAGACAGCTCAAAGTTCTCAGAGGTTGCGAGCATCACTTTAAAGCGAGTCCTACACCTGTGAGTGATTTCTGTAAAAACACCCCTACCATATCCAATTAGGTCCGAGTGGGCAGCGCTGTCACGCTTTCACACACAGCCGACAGCAGCTGCAGAGGCCACGCCCTCACGCCACGCATCTTCAAAGGCTCTCGTCTGATTGGCTGATGCAGATTACATCACAGACATCTGATTGTAATGTAATCTAAATGTCTACGAGACATACTTACAGTAATCTTGATGTCTGGCGGACTGAAGTGCTTGTGTTGTCTGGTATGACTGGCATTCTTGCCAACTTGAAGGAATCGGTGCCAAGACGGCGAAAGAACGACAGAAGGAAAGTAAGACTTGCTAATCTGATATTTCCTGTGTGGAGGCGTCACAGATTGTCACTGGACCTTCACACAGTTTTCAGAAAGGAAAAATTACCCTTAAAGACGCATTGAGACAACTAGTATTTTGGTCATTTAAACAGGGAGAAACCAACTACTGCACAACCAAATGACTTCGAACTTAAATATTTAAAATTAATTTAATTTAATTTAAGTTTATTTAAATAATATATATAATATGACGGAAACTGTATTTAACGTGATCACAGTTTAATAAAAACGTACGTTTGTCCTATTAATTTTAATTAATAACCATTTCCATGGTTATTCAAACAGTTAATAAATTATATAGAGAAAGTAAGCAAAGAACACAGCATCAACAGAGCTTTTTGAAACTCCGAATCAGTTAAACCACTGCGTCGCAAAACGATTCAATGTTCTGAAGCGCTCCAATCGGATCGCGTATCGCGAATCATTTGATTCAGATCGGGACTTCAAAGCGTGTATCACGAATCATTTGATTCAGATCGGGACTTCAAAGCCTAATAATAACAAATTCTGTTAAATATATATATGTATATATATATATTAGGGCTGTCAATCGATTAAAATATTTAATCGCGATTAATCACATGATTGTCATGAGTTAACTCGCGATTAATCGCAATTAATCGCACATTTTTATATGTTCTAAATGTACCTTGAATTAATATTTTTCAAATTTTTAATACTCTAATTAACATGGGCATGGACAAATATGGATGCTTTATGCAATATGTGTTTATTATTAGTGAAACCATAGTTAACAGAGCATGAAGACTAGACATGTTTCAAAGGTCATAGATGTTTTTCAAAGAACTTGTTCATGTCTATTAGACACATGAAAAAGAAATCTGGCATTCCCATTGTTCCCATTACTTCTCTTTCTTTGCACTGAGCAATTTACTTACACAACCCTGTTTACATTTTTGCACACATGGCAGCTCACTTCTTCTGAACATGCTAAATGTACATAGCCTATATTATTTATTATTGCATTTGTTTCCCTCTCTGTGCCCACATACTGTATTTTGATGCAGCTAAATTCTCAATAAAACTCTTTTCATTGGTATATTTATACTGTTTCTGTTGTCAGACAACGGAATGAATATGAAATAGTGACTGAAACGCGATCCATAAACGCGATCAACATAACCAGCTCTCCTTCCAAGATGTTAATCTGCACAAAAAATAATCGAGCCGTCGTCTGATGAAATCAAATACACATAAGATAAAGACAATAGCTGTGCTGTGATTTCGGCTATTCTTGCATGTAAAATTAGAGAAGCAACATAATGTCTGTGTTTAACTGAATTAAAGCGCTGCCGCGCGCTGAACAGAAACTGAGCAGACGCGCAGAGAGAGAGAGAGAGAGGTGCGTGTCTGCACGATCCGTCCGCGCATGCACATAATGACGTAGTAGAAAACGCGCATGCGCAAATGACAATTCTGTTTTGCGACGATTTATGACACTGCACGATCTGTTCCACGCTTGCGCATACTCTATAACGTTTCCCCAGACTTGTTTGCAGTCCTTTCTTCATGTAAGTGCAGTCTAGGCAGAAATGCATATGTTCCTTATTGTCTTCTGTAAACACCATAGAAGGGATTATTTTCCTCATTTAGATTATATAGATAGATATATTAGCCTATAGACCCATACTAATACAAAATTACTCAACTTAAAGTTAACTAATATTAGCAGCTTTTAATAAAAAAAATGACACGAACCGTATTTGACAATACTACTGACCTCAGATCGAAACACGGCAAGTTTAGTAGGCCTAATGCCATACAGCAGTGAACCGCAAAGGGGAGTATGGAGGAAACTGAAGGTTTGCAGTGACAGAAAGACTCATACTTTATTCCACATGTAACCAAAATCATGTATGTTCATGTCACAACTCCTTTATTATTTTGGATTGGCAACCACATCGTAATGCATAGCGTAAGCTACATTTAAAAACATCAAAATAGACCCGCCGTGAACTGTTAAATGAAAAACAAAATGTAGCCTACAAAAATATACCGCCAGTTGTGCCGCCTGGCCGTCAAGTGTTTCATCGCATGCGTGATACCAATAGTGTAGCGAAACCGTGACGTTTTCTACTACGTAATTATGCGCATGCACAGAACGGATCGTGCAGGTGGAACGGATCGTGTACTCACATGTGTGCACTCACTGGGAGCCCTCGCGCGGCTGTTTGGGCGCTTTTTTGGAAGGGGGGGGGGGGGGGGGGTGGTTGTCGCAAAACGGGTCTGCAGTGTTGCTAAGTTGGCAACACTGTGCATCTCCATTTCACCAACTATGGGTTGGGCTACGTGTCAAACAGAAAATACGCTCTGCGTTAATCGCGCGTTAATAAAATTAGTGCCGTTAAAATGAATTTGCGTTAATGTGTTAATATAATAATAATAATAATAATAATAATAATAATATTTATATAATTTCACAGAATTTATATTATTTATATAACCTATATAATTTCACAGAATTATATTTTATATTATAAATTACATAATATAATATTATACACTACTGGTAAAAAAAAATATAAGAAAATACAGAGGAATAAATCTTCATATTAGAATATTCAGCAGAAAATAATGTATATTAATACAATACAGAAAAAAAAAATCACTATGTATGATTAGTGACCTACAAATGGCGCAGAATTTTAAGCAAGTAATAAAATAAATAAATAATAATAATAAATATTCTAATAAAACATAACACAATATTTTAAAAATATATTTAATGTAATATAAAATAAACAATATAATAAAACGTAAAGTAATATAATATAATAGTATTATATTAATACAATAGAAAAAATATAATGTAGGTTGGGACTTGATTTGACGGCAACATATTAGGCTGGAATATAATTATTATTGACATAATTACTTATAATTTAAGTTATAATTAAATTATTAATATAAATTCCTTCCAAGATCGTCTTAGTTCTGATGAAAATAATATTTAAAAATGATGAAAAATATTTTCTCTAAACCTTGTTCACACAGACAGCTGTCTATCGGATCACATCACTGGTCATTTGCATTGAACTTCAAGAGCTCAGCTTTATGCAAATGAGCAACAGTTGCTGTCGCTCACAATGCCAGAAATAATGGGTGCTTTTTTGCTGCAAATCTGTGTTATGAATTATGCACAATAAAATCGTTGTCTTGGAATATTACAGACTGCAAGATCGGAAGAAAGGCTGCTTGCAAGGTCAACAGGGTCACGCTCAACCTCGGCTCTCTCAGTGGGACGGTCCAAGAGAACTGGACACAAAAAAACATCACACGCACAGCTCACCTGCTTTCAGTTTGGCTGCTGAACACTGCCTTTATTAAGTGTCAGTCAGTCCAGAACGCTGGATGCAGTTAATCTGCCTGTTACTGCATGCTCTTATCAGCTTCCTGTTCTTGCTGCGGTGGGGACGGCGAGATGGAGAGGGGAGCGATGGGAGATTGACTGCTGATCATGTGTGTGTTTTTGACAGAAGCTTTGAGGGAAGATGGTCAGAAACCTCGCTGCTGGCAGCCTGCACCTCTACGCCTGATATTTCCACACCACATCATTAAACTCCCAGAGACAAGTGGAAAAAATTCCCTCTTCGCAAACCACCTGAGAAATCAGACTGTCAATCCAGAAATATATGCTCAGAGCTTTAGAGGATGGTCTTCGTGACATTTATCAGCTTTGAAAAAAGCTCTGGCTGAATCTCAATTCACATACTTCACCTACGCAATGAAAGTACATACTTCACTGCTGATGGGAAGTACATACTTTAGAGTATGCAGTGCAATTGTAGGCCACTATTGGGATTTAATTCCACTTCATAAAACTGTGTCTTCATATTACCAATGCCATTCGTGTGTGTGTGTGTGTGTGTGTGTGTGTATATATATATATATATATATATATATATATATATAAAATTGGTCCAAAGGGGTTGCAGGGGTGGACACATATACAGGGTTATTTGGCAAACAAACAAACAAAAAAAATTTGAAAATGATTTTCCATTAACCCTTTAACGCGTACGATCACACCGGTGTGATCAGTCTTGGCTGGTCCCTGGAGCGTACGATCACACCAGTGTGATTAGAACATTCTGTGCGTCACGTCATCAACTGCTGAATTCAAATCTGCTTTCGCGCGTTGGCTGGCGCGGAGCCAGATCGCACGCGCTGAACGCTTGTCATATTATCACAAATATTCAGTGTTTTCAACCATACAATGCTTATTTTAGGTTTCAGACATTTAAATACACATAAGTACTAGCAAAACCATACATTTATAGTTTATAAAATACATGCTGATGTCTATGTAAGCAGCAATAATGATCCTTACAAATATAATCTGACAACATGTTTTATTGATATCATATACAGATTGTGTAGATAACCTTAAAGTTTACTCTGCTCTTCTCCCAGTTTAACCGGAGACCTACTTTAACGTGTTTCTGGAGAAGAGGATGAATTTACATGTTGTTAATCCCACAGCTCGGATTCAGCGTGAACAAACATGGCGGCGCCCATCACCCGGTATAGATCAACTAACACGGTCATAATAAATGTATTTAAACTACCAAATACATTTACTTGCACATATTTCAGAATCAGAATATCAGATATTTCATAATATAGTGAGTAAGTTTGTGAATATTAATAATCAAAAAAGGAAAAACGAAATAAAAGCGATCCATGTGTCATACAGCGCTATTGTGGCTGCGGTGTGTCACATGACAAGCATGACACCATCGCCATGGAAACAATAAGGCTATACATTCTAAAATAACGGTCGCCTAAAAAAAACTCACGCTGGGGGCTCAACTAGAATATTTTAAACTCACGTGTGAAAGGGTTAAACTACCTGATAAATACACTAATAAAACAAAATGGTACAAATAAAGTGCTGCACAGGCAAAGAACGCAACTGTAGCAACTAACATTTGAAAGGATACTATGGCAAAGTTATTGCTTTCCTTATTCAAACTAATTTTTTTCAAGAATATATGATTGTCCTGAAGAAAGAAAGCTGTATCATACACTTGGAAAATTATGAGCTGAAAAACAGGCTTTAATATGACTATATTTATATATAAACTAATGATGAGGCAATAATAACTGGCTCAAATAAAGTATCAAAACCAAGTAATTACATGGTTTCACTGTTAAAATACATGTAATATATTATAAAAAATACCTGCAGAGGGCGCCAACGGCCTAGTGATGTTTCATGTGATTCAACAACACTTAAATCCATTTAATTTTAATATTTGGCCACATGCAAAGTCAGAAACTTTTATTTTGAAATCGCGATGTACAATCAATCGCATAATTAGAAATATATTGATGTATTCTCCTGTGTTGGCACCACAGACTGTAAAAAAGGCACAGGTTTATAAATGATTTACGTTACAAATCTAGTGAGATCTGGAGATTCCCAAATGAACATTAAGCAACCCAAACTCACTGCATATGCAGTGGAAAAGTTTAGCCCCTTTCACACATACAGTCTTTACTGGTAAATTAAAATCCTTTTCAAAACTATGGGTAAATTTGTTCAGGAAATCATATAGTTCTTATGGAGATTACGTGATTATTTTGAGCTGTTTACAAAGCTCTGCTGCTCTTTAAATAGCTTTTCTATGTAAATATGGCGCTAGATACACATCTTGGACCACTGCGCCTCGCAGCTTTTTCAATGTGTCGCGCTCGAGACGCAGCCGCTTCTTTTCCATTCCTCTGCTATTATGCGCGTCTCGTGTTTATAAGAGCAAAAACATCTGATTGGCTAGATATGTTAGTTTGGTTGAGAGTGAAAGCTGTGTTCCTCTCATACCATTGGTAGGCGAACTCGTGAACTCAAAGGTGTTATCAACAAGTTTTTTAAAATGTAGAACTATATTTTTTTCACAGCCAAACGCCGCACGCCGAAGATCCGGCATGGTGCCAGAGAACTTTAAGCCCTGAATATTTCATGTATAATTTATGAGATTTGTAGTATTTTGAATCTATTTTTTCTTTGTAAAAGGCAAAAAGTTGATTATACTGATTTAAAAGTTAAAGGATTCATTAGTTTGATGTACATTGAACCAAAAACTATCATAACATCTTAGCTGAATATTCAATATACTTTATTTTTGACAAAACATCCCATGTTTCGGTAGTGACTGCACATTTTTGGTAGTGACATTAAGGCTTTGATAGCGACCACATCACATTACAGAATTTTAACTTGCATGCTAAAATACAAAAAAAATTGCCTGACTGTACTAAAATTTTGTTTATTTCCTCCAAATATGAGGCTTATGTGTTCCCTTTTGTCACTACTGAAACAATGATGACACGTTTCGGTTGTGACTGTTCCGGTAGTAACAATTTTATAGGATAACACCCAAAAAAAACAAACAAAGATGTCACTACCGAAACTCCCACAAATGTTTCGGTAGTGACCATTTTAGATACTTTTGAACCTAGTCAAAGATGCTAATCAGCACATGGTTAGCTAGCACAGTTCTGATCAGTGGTACACATATAAAAAGTTTGGTAGTGACGTTCCTTAAAGTTACACACAGATGTTCAGACTTTTGAAAACAATTTACCTCAAAATGATGGGACCTATCTACTCACACCTTGTAGCTATGAGAGAGCGGGACACAGAAATATTTCATGATCATAAATTTAGGGGTGTAGTTAAAATCAGTCTCAGTCAATGGACTAAAACATACACTATTTCGGTAGTGACATGAAAAATGTGGGACTTTTTTTTTTTTTTTTTTTTTTTACATAAAGTTTCATAATTTACAAAGAAAATACAAAAATATTTTTTTGAACTTTTTAAAAGAATCAAAAAGATACTTTCAAAAACAACAATAGACAAAAAAAAAAAAAAAAAAAAAATTTCAATATTTTCATAAGTTGAAATTTAGGGGTTAGGGTTTGGGACTGCCACCTCCCAATTGAAAGTACCCAATAAATTGAGTTTATATAAAGCTTACTAATATTTTAAATATTATTGTGGGTTTCAATAGATAATAGAACTAATAATATCTTAGTAAACATATAAGATTTGAATACTTAAATGCTTTTTAAATGTGTTTTTTGATTATGGGACAGCAATTTGGACCAGTTCTGTAGAATGGCCCATATACATATTTGGCCTACAAAAAAGGAAGGTCTTAACATTTTTTTTTTTTCATTTAAAAAAAAAAAAAAAAAAAAAAAAAAAGGAAGTGCATATTGTAATGATGTAATGTTTTACGCCTTACGACATCTCTGCTAGGACACCTCACCCATGAAACGGATTCTTTACAGGACAACATCAAACAGAGCGGGCCCGTGTTTCTCAAAGGTGCCCCATGCTTTCACACGTTTCACAGGCCACAGAGTGAACATGACCCCCCATATTTTCATGAGGGACACTCGTAAAGGGGCCTGAGAGACCCTGGAGAGCTGGAGAATTAGGCCACACTGAGAGCCACGGATCTCGCTGAGAACCAGAGCTCACTAAAAATGCGGAAAGTTTTGTGAAGTAACGATGCAGACATGAACACTGTGAAGTTTGCCTTAATGAAACAGCTCTGCTACTCCAGCCTAATGCTGGCAACAGATCATGGGGTTGATTCCCAAGAAAAACACATACTGATGGGCTTTGGTACTTTTGGTGATTAAACCTGATTGACATTTCTCTATTATACTAATGTATAAAATACAAATTAGAAGCATGTACAAACTGTTTAACATGTTCCTTTCATTTGTCAAACACACATTAATGCAACTGTTCATGCAAAAATAGAAATGACTGAGACTTTAGAGCTCGGATAAAAGCAAAAACTGTGAATAAAATATTTTAAAAGAATTTTGTCAAAGCTATCATATGACTCCAGAAGACGAGTATTATTTTAAATTAGTAAAATATTTTGAATATTTTAGTTTTGTTTTTTACATTTAAATTTAATTTAATTTATATTTTGTAATTGATGACAGTTTTTACATTAGTTATTTAAAAAACTCTTCTTTTAAAAAAAAAAAAATATATTATTATTATTATTATTATTATATTATATTATATTTATATTACATATAAATACACACATATTTGACATTTTTATTCACCCAGGATTATAGTTTAGAATCTATTGTGTTTTAGTTTACTATAATAACCCAGCAGAAGACTTGAAATATTGCAGATGAGTCATTTAGGCTACTTTTATGGTGCTTTTCTTGTTCTGTTTAAAGCAACAGCACATTTTCATGAGCTATTCCTTTAAGAAGGCAGAGCAGCAGCGAGTTTGGTGTCAGTCAGCATGCAGATGCAGGTTTCTGAGAGCTCCAGCAGTGTATGATTGAATGCATCTGATCATTAAATGAACGACTCAGGCAGGTGGTCCCACTTTGGAAAGGATGGGGCTCTCTGCTGGGTTCCTCGGGTTCACAGGCCAAAGTGGCATCGGCCTGTCAAAACGCGCAGTGGCAGATGCGTGACAGGTTAATCCATCAAAACAGGTCAGGAGTCCTTAAAAACCACAATAATAACAGAGTAAAAGAGGCAGTTCTCGCTGTGATATCCATATGAGCTGTGGGTAAAAATAACGTTTGTGGTGCTGTCAGAAGAGCTGAAGGAAAATCCGCAGGTCTGTCTTTCAAGAAAACGGCTCACATTTTCCACTCCTCAACACCGGTGACCTTTGCCTCACGGTGGCGGAATTCCTTGGCTGCGGGAACATCCTTGGAATTGCAGCATGGAATTTGCAAAAGTTGTGAATTCATCTTTCATAATGAGGTCGAGATCGAAATAATATGGCAAAACAAACACTATTCAAAATGATTCAGCAAGTACTGTTTGTTTGAATAAAGGAGAATGTGTATTTAAACTAGTCTGGAGTTTACCTCATGCAGGGGTAAACCAGAGCAGATATGCTGTGTTTGAAGTGATGGTATATTTTCCAAGGAAAACAGATCCGTGTGGTCGCAGATGGTGTGATAGTGCATAAATGTGCAGTGGAACGAATGGAAATGAGCAGGAGATTATGGAGAGGATTTGTCTGAGGCTGAAGAGTTCCTGAAACATCTGCTGATAGGAATAGTGAAAGGACAGGTTATGGTGGGGAAAAATGGAATGGGGATTGGGAAGTGGTACAAAAGGGAAAATCTGGCTTATAGAACATCCTTTTATGAAGGATTTCATCTTTAATAACAAGGGCAAATCAAAAGATTGAAATATTATGGCAAAACAAATTGTATTCAATATGTACTGTATTCAGCATGCACCGTTTGTTTAAATAAAGAAAAATGTGTATTTAAACTTATCTACAGTTCAAAACATATTATATATATTATTAACATGTAAAATTTTGGAAGATTCTTTATATATAAATATAATATAAATAATATAATAATACAATTATAATATAATTAGGGCTGTCAACGTTAACGCATTAACGCATGCGATTAATCTAAAAATTAACGTGTTAATATTTTTTTTTTACGCAAATTAATCGTTTGATAAAGTTTGACCACAACTTCTTGCCGTCATCGCAGTGCGGAAGGTAACCTATCATTGCCTGCGTCCCAATGTGCACACTATCCATCCTAAATTCTATGTGATATTAGTAATTTTCAATACTATTTGGGGCAGATAGGGTGGATAGTATGCACATTGGGACACAGGGATTGTGTGTGATTGAGGCGCCGGGCTAGACAAAAGTGAAGCAAACGCGGAGAGAGAGAGCGAGTGTGTCCGAGAGAGAGAGAGAGAGAGAGAGAGAGAGAAAGAGAGAGAGAGAGAGAGAGAGTGACAGTGCGCGAGAGATATGTATACTCATATGTGATAAGGGTACAGCGAACCAGTGTTGCCAGAGTCGCGGTTTTCCCGCACAATTGGGCTATTTTGAAAAAACAGTCGCGGGAAAAATTACAGAGCCCTGGATTGAATTTTTTTTGGGCTACTTTTATAATGTACCGCAGCCACCCAAAGTGTATATACACATGTGATCGCAAAAGGAAGTTATTACAAACACTCGATGGTGGTTTAAAGTGAGTTCTGAGTAAAAGTGTACTATTAATCTCATAAATTGTCTTATGTAGAAAGACGCTAATGTTAGCTCTAATGCAGCTGCAGAACAGGTCCAAATCTTCTTCATAATGCATTTTGTCATAATACTTCATGTAAGGTCGCAAGAAAATGTTTTGTTGTATTTATTTAGAAATACTTTTGATAATAGTTGG
>JAFVLL020012119.1:0-14164 GCA_021397915.2 Tor tambroides | reverse complement strand
ATGACTTAATTTACCCAATTCACCCCCCCCCCCCATGACATGAAGGTAAATAAAAGATGACAGAATTTATTAAATTATTCATTTTTGCATGAGCCAACACTTTAGAGCAGCTGTTGTTAGTATGTTTTGTACATAGAATGGCGTAGCCTATCGTTTAGACAGCAAGGGGAACGCTTATGTCCCATTTGTCAACGGTTCATGGCTGCAGCACAGTTTGTTTATTACAGAACAGCTCTGTCAGCGAGGACAGAATATGGTATCACCTACAGGAGATTCACAGCTTAGCTCAGGGGCTCAGCAGAAACCTGAACGTCAGGCCTACAAAATGACATTTTTTTTTTTTTTTTAAACCAACGCTGACATAGTACTGTAAAAATATAGTGCTGGGAAAAATGTGCACTGGGTATTTATTCACAGATTAAGGCAGAATCTCTTAAATCACGGAATGAGGTAGTGATTTCCCAAATCAAATGGGCTTTTATCTATATGCAAATGACATGATGGCCTTCTTGCATTTAATTTTAATGACTCAAGAGGATGTCTGTAAGCTGCAGAGCATTCATAGTGGATGGGAGCTCGCCACTGTCAATGTTTCAATTCCACTATTCAGATCATTGAATTATACCATAGAGATGTTGTATGCTTATTGAAACAGAGAGACTTGATTGGCTAGAACCTGCCTTTGTAGGTCACACTGAACTTTGGATAACTTTAAAACTAATTTAAGAATAGGTTATTCAGATTTGGTCTGTGAGATATAATAGAAATGATATACAGACATCTCAACCCACCCACACTGATGCATAGAGAAAAGGAGAAATGTTTTGGTGGACTATTATTCATTCTAAGTGACTTCAGCTAATACTCAAGCGGTGGATAGTATTGTTATGCTGTGTACGCAGAACAGCAGACATTGTTTATCATCAACTTTTATTTTTATATTTTATCTTTTGTACAGGAATAGGTTCTTGTGAAAGAATTGTTATGCTAAAGGGAATAACCAGAACATCTGTCATGCCTCACAAAGTAACAGCTTTAATAACATTAACTAGCAACTAGTAAGCATGTTTAAGGACATATTTGATTCTATATTTAGAGGTACATTTGACATCAACCAAAAGTAACATTAACTCAGTATCTCTGCGGATACAGTTTTTACTAATTGCAATTAAAGGCAGGGACGTGCAGAGAGTTCCTCAGGGGCAGGGGCTCAAATGTAAAATAGGGGCAATGAAAAAAATAAACTAAAAAAACATATATATATATATATATATATATATATATACATTACTATTTTATATTTTTGCAAGAAGTCACTTATGGTCATCAAGCCTGCATATATTTGATCAAATATTTTATATACTTTAAAATACATTTTATGCAATTCTGATTTATTATCAATGTTGGAAACCTGTGATACTTTTTTCAGGATTCTTTGATTAATAAAAAAAAATTTTTTTGAAAGATATTAGTTTTCATTCAGCAAAGATTTGCTAAATTGATAGAAACAGTGATAGTAAAGATTGGTATTGTTAGAAATCATCTCTATTTTGAATAAATGCTGTTCTTTTAAATTTTTTATTTATCAATGAACCCCCAAAATGTATCACGGTTCCGGAAAAAATAAATAAATAAATAAAATAAAATAAATAAATAAAAATATTTAAAAAGCAGCACAGCTGTTTCCAATATTGATGATAAATCAGCATATTAGAATGATTTCTGAAGGATCATGCACTGAAGACTGGAGTAATGATGCTGAAAATTCAGCTTTGCATCACAGAAATAAATGATATTTTAAAGTATATTAAACTAGATAAACATTCTTTTAAATTGTAATAATATTTCACAATATTACAGTTTTTTTCTGTATTTTTGATCAAATAAATGCAGGCTTGATGAGCATAAGACACTTTCATAATGCTGCATAATTATCAAAAATGGTAACATCATAAAGTCCTTTCATGTCACCATTTCGCCAGCCTACACTTCACATAATAGGCCTGTAGGTGGCACTTGGGCTTCATTAACTATGATAGTTTCATGAAAGAGTAAACGGTGCATCATACATAAATGTAAGTGAATTGAATACTGATTACCATTATTGCGACTTTTGGCGCTGCACGGTTTTGTGCCGTGCTTTTGTAGTCATTTAGCATCCATTTTCTCAGCGATGTAATTTGATTTATAAAATGAGACAAACCGCAGATCCAGATCGCTCCACAAATAAGCTTGTCTGTCCCATGTCATTTTCAACCGATTTATGAATAAGAACGGAAAATTGATTGGTGATTGTTGATTGGTGTATTATATGATAAACGGGCATTGATGAATTATGTAATATTCTAAAATATATAATATTCGGATTTTTAATTAAATCGACACACTAACTTTTATTAATGATGAAATTTTTTTAAAAATATTGTTTGGTTCTTTTTTTTTCCTTCCGTCGACCCACTCACTGAAAGAACCATATATGGCTTGAGAGCCTCCGAACAGACTGTGGTCTCAGTCAGTCAAGCAAAACGCACGCGACCCATAGCTACGCCTCAAGCCCCGTTCACACTACAAGCGACACGCAGCGACAAAGCGACACGATCCCATTCATTTCAATGGAGAGCTGGCGATTTCCGGCGACACGAGAGACAGCGAACGATAGCGACCGTTGGCGACCGGATGGGGCGTGTCCAGCGACGCGACAGTTCAGAATCCTTCAACTTTATGCAAATGAAGAGCGACTTTCGGGAGCGACAGCCAATAGGAAAGAAGACGGTAGAGCTCATTTGATCGTTCTCCTCTCATCCGTGGATAAACATACTCAATGGAAGAAAGTAGGCTCTGTTTCTCATTCATTTTTGTTTGTATGTATGGATTTAATTTATATTCATATTATATTTAATCTTTTGCCTCCAAAATGTTTGTATTTAGCGGCAAGAAACCTGATTCGCTGTAAAGGCAACCAGTAGTGAGAACGCCCACTAGCAACCTCATCGCCAGCCCCTGGCGACATGCAGTGACAAAAGTCGCTGCTAGTGTGAACGCAGCTTCAGATTGACAGATAAAATAAACAGGAATTTTCTGACTTTTGAGCGATTAGTTACCATTTTGTACACATGTTAATTATAATTCAAATGCATTTTGTTTTATTGACTACAATGTCATTGCTATTTGTCTGAGAGGGGCACTTTTGAATAATTTTGAAAAAGGGCAGGGGCTTGAGCTCCCAAAGACCCCCCTTCTGCACGTGCCTGATTAAAGGGATAGTTCACCCAAAAATGTTCAGTAAATTACTCACACTCAAGCTGTTCCAAACCTTGTATAAATTTATGTCTCCTGCTCAACACAAAAGAAGATATTCTGAATGTTGGTAACCAAAGATGCTGGTCCCCATTGACATCAATAGCATTTATTTTCCATACTATGGAAGTCAAAGGGGACCAGTAACTGTTTGGTTACCAACATTCTTCAAAATGACTTTTTTTTTTTTTTTTTATTTGTCACAGAAGAAAGGAATTCGTACAGGTTTGGAACAGCTTGAGGTGAGTAAATGATGTCAGAATTTACATTTTTGTATTGTGGATAATTCTGACCTGTGTACACAGATGATATATGCAATAGGTCAGAAACATTATTTATATCTCTTTGCATTGTTTCAGACTACTGAAAAAAAACCCATCCAAAAATACACTTTTAAGTGCTTATTTTATTGCACTGTTTTGTTGATTAGTGTCTGTAGATTTAAAATTACAATACATATCTTTAAAGGCTGTTTTCTCAAAGTATTTTCTCAGGGACTGAGCCAGAAATGTTTGTTTGTATATTTATTTTTTTATTAGTTTTTTTTCCCCCTCTGGCTGTTGACAGTATTTTCTCATATATTGAGTGATAAAAAAAAGATATCCAAAATCCCCTCTGTAAAAAAAATAAATTAAAAAAATTAAAATAAAACTTTGACTAAATAAGTTAGCAAAATGATACAAGATTTTTTAAAATCTGGTTTTATACAGTGTTCAAATTTCATTCTTTAAATGTATGCAAATGAGTGCATATTTAATTTGATAATGCCTCATTTACTTATTTAAACATTTCAGAAAACTTGTATATATAAATATACAAAATAGACAAAAACGTGTACAATTATTGATGTAACCAGTCAACACTGGAAGTATGGTGATATCTATTAGTTAAGCAGCGCTACTCTTTTGAACGTTTATATTAATAAGAAATGTGTTTTGAGCAGTAAAGGATTCTGAAGAATCATGTGACCCTGAAGACTGGAGTAATGGCTGCTAAAAATTCAGCTGTGCCATCACAAATTACATTTTAAAATATATTCAAATAGAAAACACTCATTTTAAGCTGAAATATTTCACAATATTACTGTTTTTACTGTATTTTTGATCAGCGAGAATTAAATGTAGCGTAAAAGTTCTGCAACAATGAATGAATGAAACATAAATGATCATAAAATAATATAGCCTACTACATAACACAGTTGAATTTTCATCTATTTTGACCTGTAATTGGAGCATTAGGCCCACCACATTTGTGTAACAGTACAATCAAATGTCTGAACGTATAATTTTATTAAAGTCATTTAAGACTCATAACCTATAACAATTTACACAGCTGATGGTTAATTAATATACTATCAGAGTATGCTCTTGCCAATTAAGCATTGAACAAAAATCAGAGGTCATGTCCCTCATCAGTTTGTCTGCCACTTATAGTAATGAAATGTGAGTTGTGGGAGTGCTGGAGTCTTTCCAAGGAAAACAGCCTGCACAGGTGGCTAGTCCGGTCCAGAAAGTACTTGTGTGATATTAAAGAATCTCCACTGTTTTGATATCACCCCTATATGAACACACAAAGAGAATTACATGCCCAGTTCTTTTTTTTTGTCTTCAATGTCTTACAAGAATTAAATTGTACAAGTGCCTTCAAAATCAGATTGGCAAAAAGAAAAAAAAGAAGAAAAAGTAAAAACTGCTTCAAAAGTGTGAAGGAAAGGACAGGCAGGGGGGTTATTCCCTTGAATGCTAGAAAATTGAACTGGGATTGTTTGCACCTCAATAATGCTCCAGATGGAAAATTGAACATAATTTCAACTCACTGATTCTCAAAAAAGGGAGAGAGTTAAAAACACTGCAAGTTGTGCGCTAGACTAAGCTTTTGTATATCACACAAACCAAGTTGTGCCTTTTCTCCTTCTCTGTGTAGGCTTCATTTTACGTTTGAGGATAAAAATAATAAGGAAAGAACTCCACGACTCGATGTAGATTCGATTAAAGACCTACTTATTTTTGACAATAAACTTTTAGCGCTATAGCTCACCGGCAACGCCAAAAATCAAGTTTAACCTGATCAACAGATGATTCTCCCTATCCCTCATTTCGGGCTCATTTTGACAATGCTGTAAAAGCTATTTCATAGCCATTGTAAAAGTAGAGATCGATGGTGAGGGAGGATTGCCATCGGATCGTATCTCCTTTGGCCAACTCAAAAATCCAATTGATCTGCTGAAATCCGGGCTCAAAGAGAAGCACGAAAGCCTGCTCGCTCGCTCGCTTCTTTGCTCCGGCCGCCACTGCTGATAGGCTGTAGCTTAGAGACCATTTTATTCCCTTTTAAAGTAATCACCCACATTACCATCTATCGTTGTATTTGTCAGGGGAGCATCATTTAACATCTGCTTTCATTCGCGCTCTGTGCAGGGAGACCGTTCTCCTGTGGAAAAGGCTTGCACTCGGTCAGTCGGCCGGCCAGTCAGGACAGGAGGGAGAGAAACGGTTTCACTGACAGCATGCGGCTTTCGGTGTCTTCGTCGGAAAGGTTAACTGAGGGGACGACCTGCAGCGCAGCTCTTACCACCAGGGAAGGAAAAGGAGAGCTCTGAAGGTATGGAGCCAGGCTCACGGTGGCTTTTACGGAGGCTGTGAAGCTGTAAGGATGTGCCAGGGCTTGGCAGGAAGGTGCATTCGTGGGGAGAGCAGGCCAGGACCGGGATCTGGCGTAATGGCTGACGAAATGAGATTAGCATTGGCCAGTGTTCCACAGACATCCTACCTCCACCAGCCTAATTGAATTAAAGCAACAAACAAGAGTTTATATCTTTATGACTGGGAGGGAGCCACAGTATTGAAAACACTGACAAGGGCCATTGTTGCACCCTGAATAGGATTGTTTGTGCTCGTGCAGCTGTGTGCGTGTCGTGTACCATCCTGCCGTGCACTGTTTTCTCTTCTTTTTTTTTTTAAAATACACCTTCCCCACTGTGAGAACTGATAGGTATTCAGATCTACACAATTCAAAATTTACATTCTCAAACTCATTTGAAAGAAACTTTTTTATTAAGTTACATACCGCAGTTGTGTGAATAAAGAACTGCTTAATAAAAACAAGACAATACAGACAATAATTAAATGAAAAAGCAATGTAAATACCCAAGGATGGCTTTTGTTTCAATTTTTCTACTTTACACATCCTGGAAGCACCTAATCATTGCTTCTGTTGTTTTATGTAAAAAACAAAACAAAACTTTATTAAAAAGGGAAATTTAGTCTCAAAGACTCAGAAAAAAATTCTTTCTTTCAAAGATTGCTTTCTGACTTAAAGGGATAGTTCACCCACAAATGAAAATTGTCATCATTTACTAGTGTTGTTATTGTTAATTAAAACTAAAAATAGGTTTTGGTAATTTAAATAAAGCTAAAATAATATAAAATACAAATATTAGATGAAAAACTTAAATGAAAATTAGAAATGTTGCCTGAAATAAGTTGAAGTACTAAAATTACACTAAAATCTATAAAATAATATATAGAAATCTATGGTAACACTTTAGTATAGGGACCAATTCTCACTGTTATCTAGTTGCTTATTAGCATGACTATTATTAACACATTGGCTGTTTATTAGTATTTATAAAGCACATATTCTGCATGACCATATTCTACATCCCTAATCCTACCCAATACCTAAACTTAACTGCCTTACTATTAATAAGCAGCAAATTAGTTTAGAGTTTAGAAGCAAAAAATGTTAGCAAGAATTGTACCTCAAAATAAAGTGTGACAACATCTATATATAAATAAAATAAAAAAATCTAAAAGGAATGTATTTTTAAAATTTATATTTCAAACTTAAAATATAAAAAATAAAATATAATTTTAAACATTAATAAATATTTAATTATAAATAAATATACCTGTGAGAATTGGAAAATAAAAATGAACAAAACCTATCCAATATTTCCATGTGATAAACTCATTTAAAATAAACTTTTTTTTGTTACATATTGCAGTTGTATGAATAAACAACTACCTATGAAAAACAAGACAATACAGACAGTAATTAAATAGAAAAAGCAAAGTAAATACCCAATAATGGCTTTTGTTTAATACTTTTTTCTACTATACACGTCCCGGCCCGACAGTGAAGCACCTAATCATTGGTGGCCGTGGCTCTGTGCTGTTGTCTCTCTCACCTCTTCAGTCTTTCATAGTGGAGAGAAATGAAAGGCTCTCTGCCAGCCTCCTGCCAATGCCAATTAGCCCAGGTCAGAGGTCATGAGTCTATATAGCACTCACCAGTGGCTGCCATTCGCTCCATGCTAATAGCTTTAATGATTATTGTCACATTCACGTCTACAACTTTGCAGGTAACAGCAGTTGAGGATAGCCAAATTAGATTTGTCAAGGGGCAGGTCAAACCCGTAGACAATAGGACCATCACAGGAATGAGAGGAAAACATGTTAATTCTATTGTAATCAAAGCTAGTGAAAAGTTAGCAGCACTTGTATATTGGAAAAATGCTGGAAGATTGCCCTCAGAACAACATAGTGAATGTAAATACACTTTAAGCAGATAATCTGGCGAATTTGGGTTTAATAATAAGTTGTTTTGGGGTTACTGATTTTAGATTTCCAATGTAACATTCATAGCACGGTACCCTCTACTGGTTAGCTCATGAAATTTCTACTTGAATTGTTAGGCCTAGTGTAGGATAGCGAGGGTATTACTGGAATATCAATGCTTATATGGAGAAATCAGATTGTGGGGAATTTTACAATACTTTCATTAAGATATATTAAAAAAGTAATCTGAAAGGAAATTCATTGTTGATACCAGAAAGAACAAAGGAGTAAAAATTGTTGTTTTTCAGCTTGTTTTTGGTGATTGAAATAAAGCTAAAAAAGAAAAAAAGAAAACTATAAATATTAGATGAAAACCTGAAAATTAGAAACGTTGTCCTGGCAACTAACTTGACTTAAGAAGTAAAGTTTAAGTACTAAAAATAAATAAATCAACCTAAAAAACTAAATCTCAAACATAAACAAAAGCACATAAATTTACTAAAACTGAAACTAAAATTAAAACAAAAACAGCTGAAAACATACAAATAAAAGCTATTATAATAAATATTAAGTAGCATATGAATACCAAATTTAAAATGTCATTTACTCACCTCTTGTTGTTTTAAACGTTTGATTGTCTTTCTTCTGTGGAACAAAATAAGATATTTTGGGAAATGTCTTATTGTTTTTTTTTTCTCTCTCCATACAATAGATGTCAATGGCAACCAAAACTGGTTCCCCAAATTCTTCAAAATTAATATTTTTATGTGTTCCACAGAAGAAAGAAAATCCATACTGGTTTGGAATGACATGAAATGACTTAGTGGTTTTTCTTTTTCTTTTTCTTTTTTTTCTCCATACAGTATAGGTCAATGGTAACCAAAACTGTTTGGTTTCCCATATTCTTCAAAATATCTATTTTTTGTGTTCCACAGAAAAAAGAAAATCATACAGGTTTGGAATGAGAAATGATGACAGATTTTTTGTGTGAACTATCCCTTTAATGATACTCTTATGTGCCATTAGAAAACCCTGTGAATATTTGTAGAATTATGACATTATGATCACACCATTGCTTTTTAATAGAGATTTATAGGTTGCAGATTTTTTTCTTTGCCTGTTCTCAACTTAAATAAGCATTGAGTACATCACTCTCGTGCAGATCTCTATATGCCAGAGAGGTAGAGCCCGCCTCTGTGTGCTTTTCGAAAAGACATGGACATTATGACAGAGCGGCAGCTTCCCGATGTCACATGTGGGCGTTACGACAGAAAGGTCAATATTATTTTTCTAATACGGCACTTAGAAAGGGGAGCAGGAGGAGGAAAAGAGGGAGTGCTCTCACTTGTCTTATTAACATTTATGAATAATTTAACCTGGCACGCCTGGTTAAATTAAGGTCCAGACACATCATTTCTTAATTGCAATCAGAGGGAGGAAGTAGGCTGATGCACAGTGATGTATGAATGACAGGTGGGGAAAGAGATGCTGCAAGGGAGGATTCAGCTTCAGCACACGACTTACTGTAATAACTACCACAATTATACTCTCGTTATTGACCTATGCGTATGGAAATATCATTTTCTCCTAATATAAGAATATTAAAAAAGAACAATTAAAATTTAGGAGTAGTGCAAATAATTTCAAAAGTATCTGTAAAGTGGCTTGAAATGCAGTTCTGGCAGCTAATAATGAGCGTGCTTAAGGGACTTCAGTAAATTTGCTGAACCTTCTCATCGTGCTTGGCATGGTTGCTAATTTCTCAAAGGCAAACATTTTTACAAAGCAAGTTAAGTCACGGCCAAATTAATGGAGCTCCAGCGCAAACTTTAGATTTATGGCGGCCCGCTTTTCTTTCTAATCCCTTGTTATTGTGCGGTAATAAATGATGAAATAACTCTGACATGTCTGGCTGCTGTTTTTCAAAAGCAGCGTTTTCCTGCATTTCAAACACGGAACCACTCAGAGAACGAGCGGTCTGCATCTCGGAGATGAAAACGATAGCATTTTAATTAACTCCGTCTACTGTCTTGTCCACTGCTCCCAATCGGATGTTTGTTCGCAGATGTAACAATTATAGGAAGATCATATTAACACAACAGAGACTCGGCATAAACCTCTCCGACTCGTGTTTGTATCAGCTCCAATGAATGCTTTGTTTTGCAAAACAAATCAATTGGGACATTAGAGGAACCGTTCTAAACATCATTACAACGATTTGTTCTGTCCGCGTCTAAACAGCTGCTTTTTGAGAAGCCTAAGAGTGAAAACTCACAATAAGTCTAGTGATATTTTATTTCAAATTAATTATGGCTCGTACTTTTTAAAAAGCATGCTTTTGGAACTAATTTGCTTATCATTAGAAATCTTGTGATTTAATTACTAACAAACATTAAACAAAGCAAATCTGCTTTATGAATAATTATTCTTATGTTCTTCATTATTATTAATCGCTCTTACCAGTTACATAATTCATTTTCCTGAGTTTCAAAAATAATACTGTGAAAATGAGACTTCGATACTGCCAATTGCTTTATAATTTTTTTTATTTATGGTTATTCATTTTTATTAGAGAAAACAACAGCACTTTTGATAGTGAAAGGGACCAAAACAAAAACAAAAAACATTGCACTGTGTTGTTGTGAAATAATGCAACTCTTTTGTGCCAGCACAATTATTCTAGCATAACTGGCTTGGGAATATAAGGCAATTATTTCTGCTGGCTAATTATTCGTTTTCATAATAAAGGTAATTTTTCACACAGCAATTATAAGTGGAATCGATGTTTTGAATGAGACGTGGCTCCTTGGTTTTCTTTCTCTCCGGTCAGGTGGAGCGGCAGCGCGCTTTAGCAAACGGGATTAACAGGCAGGCCCCTCTTGGGCACGTACGGCGTTGTCCTGGTAACCATTTTGATGCAGTCGATGATGGGGCACACGCTCAGGCAGAGAGTGCAGCCGGTGCAGCTGTCCGTGATTACAGGAAGATGGGTCTCAGGGTCAAACTTAATAGCCTGCAAAAGAAGAGGAAGGGGAGGGAAAAAAAAGCTATTACATTAGAGCAATTATCGACTCTCCATAGGAGGATTTCCCCACTCCTGGGAGAGCTTTTCATGGACGAAAAAAAGCAACAACAATGACAGCAGCTAGCACAACAGTGTCGTTCTTTAAGGTAAATAGCTGGCCTCTTTCGTCGTGCACCAGCCTTATTCATTTTAGACTCTGCATTTGTCTCTTGATGTTTTCAATATGCAAGGCCAATGGCGGCGAATGAACTCTATAATCGGGTGACCTCCAAAGACAACACATATTCTGAAAACATTCACTAGCTTCCCATATTTTAGCAAGCGAAATCCAGTAAATACGCTGCAGCGTATCTAATGTGTGCATCTGTACCTGGTAGCCCGAGTCGTTGCAGGTCATGTAGCATTTGCCACAGTTGATACACATCTCCAGATCGACGAGGGCCCGCACTTGTTCCGTGTTGTCCAGCTCCCGGTAGGCGCCAATATGCTTCAGCGCTCTGGCAATCACATCCTTCGCAGAGAGGAGAGGCAGGGATTAAACGGCAAGAAAAAACAGCCTTGGCGTCTCAAAGAAACAGTTTGGAAGGCAGCGTTCCGTTCTTAAGTTAGCTTAATTAAATGAGCGCTGGAAGGAGCAGATCGGTTTTGATGTCTGACTGGTAGTTTGTGATCTCCATTTCCTCCTAGAGATCCCTCACAGCATAATCACCTCGAGGAATAAAGCCTTTTAATGTTATGAGCAGGAAAACGACATGTGCTACAAGACAGATTACATGAGGACAGGCTGCTGGGGACGTGTAGGTGAATTTCTGTATGTTTGAGTAATGTATGTTTTACACTGTCATATCAGTGTGTTCATTTAATTAATTGTATACCTGAGCGTGAATACATTTTTTTTTAAAGTTGAACATGACATTTCTTAAAAAAAAAACAAAAAAACGGCGTTCATGGCGTAAGATACTGAAAAACAGCAGGATGCAGCAGCCATCTGTATGTGTAATTATAATAATGTGCATTAATAATAACAGCTTACTAAAAAATAAAGACACTAATTAATATTTGTACACTACTGTTCAAAACGTTTGGTTCGGTAAGATGTTTTTGAAGGAAACTCTTTTATGCTCACCAAGGCTGTGTTTATTTGATCAAAAATATAGTACAGACAGCAACATTATGAAACATTACTTCAATTTTAAACAAGAGTTTTCTATTTTATTATATTTTAAAATGTAATTTATTCCTGTGATTGCAAAGCTGAACTTTCAGCAGCCATTACTCCAGTCTTCAGTGTCACATGATTCTTCAGAAGTCATTCTAATATGCAAAAAAATTCTTATTATTATCAATGTTGAAAACAGTCATTTCATTTTTGTGGATTAGGTGATTTTTCTTCAGGATTTTTTGATGAATAGAGTTCAAATTTGTTTGAAAATTGAAATAGAAACCTTTTTATAACTTCATACATGTCTTTACTGTTGCTTTTGATCAATTTAATGCTTCCTTGCTAAATTAAAGTATTAATTATCTTTGTAAAAATAACTTTAATGACCCCCTTTGAACAGCAGTGTATACATACAACGCTAACCAATAATAATACAATAAATGTGTAAAATATATATACAGAGCTGGGTAGATTACTTACAAATTGTAATCCGTTACTTATTCCAAATTACATGACAAAAATTGTAGTCAGTAAAGTAATCCATTACATTACACACTATAGGTAATATAATCAGATTACTTTTAGATTACTTTTGACCTAACTCATTTATCACATTGATTTAAACAGGATAATCTTGTACCATAATGATGTAAAAATACAAAGAGTGAGAAAATATATTCCTTTCATTGTAATTAACAACATGAAGTGCATTAAACATTATATTACATCAAGGTTTCCCAAACTGGGGTTCATAAAGGAACTGCAGGGGGTTTGTGAGTTTAATGAAAAGTAAACATGTAATTAAATCATAAAACTGTAAAATTAAAATAAATCATTTTAAAATAACAATCAAAATAATTCACTTACTAAAAAAGAAGAAATGTTTTATGGTTACCTGCGTGCCATATGACCATTAACCAATGTCAGAGAACCATGAACATGCAAATGTGATACTTAATTATTAAAATATTTATTTTAAAATCTCAGGGGTACTTCAAGAGGTCATTGATTATGATTTCACTTTGAAATCATAAAAAATCTGGAATCTGAGGGTGTAAAAATTTAAATATTGAGAAAATAGCCTTTAAAGTTGTCCAAATGAAGTTCTTAGTGATGCATATTGCTAATCAAAAATTAAGTTTTGATATATTTACGGCCGGAAATTCACAAAATATCTTCATGGAACATGATCTTTACTTAATATCCTAATGATTTTTGGCATAAAAGAAAAATGGATAATTTTGACCCAAACAATGTATTTTTGGCTATTGCTCAAAATATACCCCAGCGACTTAAGACTGGTTTTGTGGTCCAGGGTCATATATGTACACACACACACACACACACACACACATATATATATAGAGAGAGAGAGAGAGAGAGAGAGATTAAAATGACTCATTAGCATATCATGTAATTAATTTGAATAAAATCTGTAATTGACTGACAGCCCTAATATCACTGGAAAAATGTAATGCCTCTAATAATAAAAGGTGAGATGATACTTGAAGATTACTTATACTTTCACATTAGGGATGGGTTTTTTGGAGATGTTTTTTTGGGGAACTCTGGAATCACTGGTGTCTTTGATCACATTGCCACTAACATCTTTAAGGATTTTCTTGTACGTCACCAGGGCTTCAGTTTTCGTCTTTAAGTACGGTCCAAAGCTAGGCAGACTCTGTTGGAGAGAAGGATGGCAGGTATAACAAGTTAAATTTATTCAAACAAAGTCTTCAAATATTTGCCAGATCATGTAGTTAATGTACTTTCAGGTAGTTTGAAACTTCATTAAACTTTGATTTATTAATTTCTATATTTGTCTATGAATGTACACAAATCTATTCTGTGTGACATTATATAATATGTGTTAATGACTTTTTAATGAAAGTTATCTAAAAACTATACCAAGACACGATTGAGAAAACATGTCAGGTATGGACGTCATGTGAATTAATATCCATATTTAAATCAACCTCGGCTTTTTACACCAATCTAATGGAAAGTGTGCTAAAACATCCTTGCCATCACTTCCCACATCCATTTAGAACAAAAGTGGTTGTAGTGCTGTCTTCGCCTCAGAGTCTCGCACACATGCCTGACCCTCCAGAGCAGCAGGGC
>JAFVLL020012118.1:0-56747 GCA_021397915.2 Tor tambroides | reverse complement strand
GGCCACCTCGTGAGCGCATCAGACAAGAGTGCTGAAACTGTGTTGAAACTGCATTCAGAAAGAATAGGACATCAGCGTGAAGAAAATATCCCCAGATCAATAGTGACATAACTTCCCCCGAGGCTATTCATGCTCAATACAACAGAGCAACATATGTACGAAGAGCCTGACATTTACATCAGACACAGCAAACAGGACTGGCTCCCAGAAGACCAAGGTGGGCTGACACTCTTCGGCGTACAAAAACAGCCTGTGCGATACAACCAAAAGCAATGGGTGGATTTCTGCAAGAGATCTCTGAACACAAGCACTCCCATTATTGATGCGGCTGTCTGAAATCGCGGAATGAACGGCTAGATGACTAAATAAACTTTTGAAGTAAGAGAAAAGGGGAATCTTAATTGCCAAAGTGAGTTTATATTTCGTTTCGTCTTTCTAAAGGCATCCAATTATTTGGTTTGAGGCTTTCCAAATGCCTTGCTTACAAATTTACAGGCTTTACAAGTTTAATTGGACTTACGAGAGGATATAAAACCAAGCAAGATGTACGTGCCTGCAAAAGTGAAGATGAAACCCAAACCTCCTTTCTGAAATGTTTAGCGATGAAATATTCTGGTTTTATCAGAAACATTTGGCTCTATCTAGTTGGCTTGGCAGGTGATAGAAGAGACATTTTGCTCTTTCATGACCTACATGACAGTTAAGGACTCACTGATGGATTTAAATAACCAGAGGAAGTTGCATTGCGAGGGAAGCTCAAACGACGTGCTGTTCATGGAACATTAGTTACACGCTTCACACAGCCATATCCCACAGAGGCCTAACTTTAAAGCACAATTTAAATGTGATGTTGGCAGAGTGCAAATTAAAGCAAATTCATTTGGACGATATAATGTGTCAAATTGTGGACACTGGCGAAAACACATCAGTGCAGTCAAGCGAACTGGCACACTTAAGCCCTAGAAAATAGTTTTAACTAGTCAGACCTTGAACAAATTCTATGATTTATACAGAGTAAACAAGTTGTTTGTGAGAAGGCTGAAAACCTGGACTCGATATCTGTCTTCCTAGAGTGCAATTTTAGAGTTTAGCCAGTATACTTATATACTTGCTGCAAAGCAATTTCTTGGACAAAACAACAAGAGTAAACTCTGAAAATAACTGCAATTTTTTTTTGTCTGTGTCCTGTCACATGAGAAGTGAAAAAGGTATTGCAGCTTTTGAAATAAATGAGATCCTTCAAAGAAATAAAATATTTAAAAAGAAAAGCTGTTAAAATATATCATATATCATTATTTTTAGTGTTCCTAGGAAACCATCTAAGGAATCTTCAAGTCTTGCTGAGCAAAATTAATGTTGAGTAAAATACTGACTGAAATATTAAGGTAATAATCCAAGTTAGCCACCTAACAGTACTAAAAGCTGAAGTTTTTCTTTAGTGATACGTTTACATTTTTTATGAGTTTAATATAAAACCTTTTGAACCTTTTTTTTTCAAATTTTGAATGACATAATGTCTGTTTCAGCTATGTCATTCAATATACGATCTTTTAGCCATACCAGGTTCCATAAATAAAAATAAAGGTCCCACTTTATATTAAGTGTCCTTAACTACTATGTACTTACATTCAAATTAATTATTTGGTACAGTGCACTTTTTGTGTGCATACACTGTTACATTTTTTTTTAAGTACCTGCATGTAATTACATTTGTAATTAATTTCTGTAAATACATTTATATTTACAGTGTTTACCCATCCCTTAAACCTACCCATACCACCAAATCTGTCCCTAACTTTACCCGTATCCCACCTCAACAGCAGCAAAAGTGTTTTGCAATACAATATGAACACAATAAGTACATTGTTCTTATTTTTGGATGTAAGTACATAGCAGTCAAGGTCACTTAATATAAAGTGGGACCAAAATAAAATCAAACTGTCAGTTTTGCTCCTGTCATGGTACTTTGTGATTTAAAAGTACAGTTTCCTTAAGTTTTTGGGGGGGCTTTTGTCTCAGTCGATTTTGTAATGCTATAAGTTAAACCAACAGAACACAGTTCATTCTTTTCCTGCCTGTTCGTATTCAAGTAATTGACTTATATAATTGTGCTGAGAGGAAAATTAGCTGTCTACCTCTTGGGGAAATTGGGATTGACATTCCTATTCCACAGGTTTTAAACGGTGGCTTTCAGCGAAGTGTACCCTGTCAAGTAATTCAAGAGTTTTAGAGCCTGTGGATCTTGCAAATGTTCCCCCCACTGTTAAAGATTACAACAGGGATTCCACTCATTATTTTCCTATCAAACTCCAAACCGGAAAAATTGCTGGGCTACAGCCACTGGCCACAGAAGTCCATCACAATGGCAAGGTTAATGGCAAATCACTTTGAGGGATTGATCGTGGCGTGGATGATGGGCCATCTGAGATGGGAGAGCACTGAGGGGGACAGACATTACTGATACGGGCAAACACAACTCACAAGTGAGGTGATAAAAGTTCAGCTGAGCCCTCATGCAAAACCTATTGAGTAGATGGACTCTGACGGTCAATTTGACCAGTATTTCCAAGATACTGGGCTTTTGTTTTACTTTTTTAAACAAGATTATGTAGTAGTAGCCCTTTATTGTCACTAGTCACAAGTACCAGCGAAATTAGCCATCAACCTGTCCATACATACACAACATACATACAATATGACAATGGGGGTAGACAGGACAGGAAGACAGGGAGTTGAAGAAAAATACAGCATAACATGAGGAAGGGGAGGAGAAAAAAATAACCCCCAGACTATGCTCCTTGGGGAGTACAGTGTGAGAACAGGAAAAACACCTCAGCAACAAAAAGCACATAATCAATACAGCATAGACACACGACTTTGCAACAGGGGAGGTGATCCAGCTCCGGCAAACGGCCATCCGGTCCTGCAGCCAGTGTAGCGCTGGTCACGGACCCGCTTGTCAGGCTGGCGGTACAAAGCGACGGAGGCGATGGATCGGGGGTGGGGAGGTGAATGCATATCTGTATATATGTAAAGTCTGTGTGTAGTCAGCAGATGTCTGTGGAATGGGGGAGGAAAGCAAGAGCGTCTCACTGCAGTGCTCTTCCCGGGTTGTTTTCCAACACGGCCTTGGCCGAGGCCAGTGCTGGTCTAGGGGAGCCGAAGAAGATAAGATTGCGATTGTTTGGTCTTGGGGCGAGTAGCCGCATTCCAATTCCACAGCTACTCTCTTTGTCCATTCTGGTCTCCAAAAATCAATTTTCCTTTGCAAAGCCGTGAGCTTCTCCGTGATGTAATCCATATTGCGGTTAATAGTCTCAGTCTCAATGCTGACCGCTCTGCCCACTGCTTCAATCATGACGGGCAGCCTTGTGAGGCTTTGAACAGCTGTTCCCGTTTTCTGAATTCTTCGATAACCCAGGGCAAAGCCTAATCCAATCAGCAGAAGACCTGTTATCATGGTTCCGAATAGGTAGATATCTTCAATGTCCTCCACGGAAAGAGCCGCCAGACACACGACCCGCCACCTCTCCCACGCGTCCATCGTGTAGCCAGCTGCGAACGTTCCGGCAGGGCAGTCAGGTTCCCCCGAACCCAAGCTTCTCGTCGAGAAGATGGTGTCAATCGCGTTGAGAGACCAGTTGATCAAATCCATGATTTTTCAGTTTGGAGAGCAGTGCAGAGAGAGTCTCTCAACTATTAGACAATAAACGAGACGAGACGAGAGAGCAAGCAGGGAAGGATAAGGGGGAGGAGAGGGAGAGAAAAATTATGCGTCCGCCTCCGTTGAGAGCACAAGAAGACAGTATATTAATAGTATTAATAGACATATTATTAATAGTATATTAATAATATTAATAGTATTAATATTAATAGACAGTATATTAATATTGCTGCTTTTTATAAGCATGAAAAAGTCACATAGAGATACATGTTAAACACGCCACGCTACTTCATCTCAGGTCATCCTGTCACAGCGGAAACATCCACAGAAGCCCAATAATGAATCAGTATTAACTCATAGTGTCAGTCTTTACTTCTGAAAACAGGTCAGAAGAAATCATATCTGACTAAATATAAACCCGGGAATATTCATTGGAATTCATTAGCGTCTATGGGAGAAATTTAGGCAGGAATTTAAATAGGCATACTCTCAGTTTGTTGATGCAAGAGCATGAAGCGAGAAAATCCTCCATATTCATGCATGAACAAATCATCACATTTTAAGAACATCTTAGAAAAAGCTGCTAACGCTACAGTTTTAAAATATCGCCTCAATTACTTTCGAGTGTGCCGAGCAAGTCTTCTGAATTATAATGAAATAGACATGCAATGCCAGAATGATAAGTTGCCTCGCAGCCAATGAAAGTCTGTCTAGTTTGTGTCTAATCATTTAGACCATTACGTTACAAATTAGATTAATTGGACAATATTCCATTAATATATATAGTTAAAGGATGTTTCCTCTACACAACCAATATTCAACCGTGTTGGAGTGCATTTAATGGAGTGTATATGTGATTCCCTCCCCTTAACTTTAGTAAAATATAGATGCACCACGTGTGCCACAGGATCTCAGGTCCATTATTAGCTTAGAAATATTGTATAAGGTATTATTTATTAAAACCCCAAGACTTCAAGTGCAATTTTTGCAATATTTCTCGTCTCCAGAAAGAAACGGTCCAACAAAAGTGGGCTACCTGTGTTGTGGAGGGACGTAAACAAAGCAACCAGAAAGGGGTGATTCAATGTCACCGGAGATTTCTGCGCCCGACGTCTGTCCTCTGTACAGAGCTGCAGACACAGTCAGCTTAAAATAGATGTTTCAAAACATGAAGTGCATCGTCAATGTGGGTTTAGTCACCAGGATGTGGCCCTCACGCCGTGCTGTGTTTTACATAATGAGCTTAGCTGAGGGCCGGTGGCGTGGGGGGGTCTGAATGCAGAGCTGTCCTGATGCCCAGATAAGGTCCGAACCCCTGTCATTCAGCGTCCTGAGAACTCGCAGTCTTTAGGAGATGTTTATTCATGCTGCAGGGCCCTTTGCACAGGGGGGAGCCATGACAGGTGTGACCTTACATGTATTTCGTGTGTAGATCCTAATGGGATGTGATGCAGTGTTTGCTCCCCAGGGCAAAATGCTACCCCACAATACATTTCGCACTATGGTTTGCTGGTTGTTTTGTAGGAATCAACCAACTGTATGCTCTGTCCTGTGTAGAAGACTGTTTTGAATGTATGTTTTCTGCATGAGCACAATGGCTCTATACATCAGAGCTCATGTGTTGACCAAAAGGCCATACTGTTGCTGTACCATGTTCTAATGGTTTGCTCTATATAACCTTGGTGTATGGGGACAAGGGCTAGTTGTCACACAGAGAAGGTGTCACAAGGGCTTTATCTCATTATGTCCAAAGTACAATTACAATCTGTTTAAATTCAGCTAAATGCAAGTTCTTTTGTGACAACTTGCCCTATACAGTGTGACAGCATGCCCTGCTATCAAATGAACTGCATCTGTCCTAGTGATGAAAATGCCAACAGTTTTTTGTAGCCAATACTTTATGGTATATGCTTAGAGGAATTTAATTTCATAAATAAGCTCACCTTGAGAAATATTGCCAGTATAAACTGGTTTTATTAAACTATTAAAATAATTTCTGGTGATTGAAATAAAGCTTAAAATAAAATATAAATTTTAGATGAAAACAACCATACTTTTCTCTGCACTGTTTAGGCCGTTTTGTGTGTGTGAGTGTAGTTAATGTTTTCGGCTCTTTGTTTAGTCATTGTACTTACTGTCATTTGCATATTCGCATCATTCTTAATTTGCGCTCTTCTAAATGACATCTTTAATCTTAATCTAAATCACTGGTGATTTGTTATTTTGTGGACTGAAAGTTGTTTCTTAAGCTTCGGGCATTTGCATGTCACAGTAGGGGTTGATTTTTATTAAAACTAACAGATTTGATGCTTTAAAACAATAATAATCTAAACAGTGAGTGAAATAAACATAAACCATTTCAGTATTTATTATGTGAACATTATTTCAGTTCAAAGTGTCAGTGCTGAGTTTACTTGAGATAAAAAAAAGATAAATATCAGAATACTATGGTGTAATTTTGTTAAATTATGCAGATATGGAAATATTACAATATTTTGTGTTTTTAGGATATAAAACGCTTGCCATAAAATTTGCCTTAACCATTTTAATCTAAATTTTTTAAAATATAATTTTCACCACTGTCAAGATGTGGCCTACACTGAGATGTTATAGAAAAGAAATATGAATATATGTTCAATCTTGGACATTAATTAGTGGAAAGTGGTTTTAAGTTTGTGCTTCAGTTTGCAGGAACTAAGATCCCATCCAAAACAGACTAGCTAAACAGTAACAGTATATGTTTGTATATACAGTATGTGTTTGTATACAGTTTATGTTTGTATGCATTGAGTCTGAACTATGATTTCTACCTAGTGAAATATAGAAGATGATGTTTGACCTTCACACTGTCATCGTGTGTCAGTGTGCTCCAAACTGAAGAACCCAACTGAATCTAATGCAGAGAGACAAATGCATCACTCTAGCACCTAAGCTAGCATGACTTTAAACCAGTCCCTGTCCAATGCAATAAGAGGAGCTAGTTTTAACTCACCACCGAAGCAGCCTCTCTACTTCTGGAGCTGTTTGAAGCTAGCGGCCTCTAGCTGAAGGGTTAGGCTTTGTCTTAAAGCCAAGTCCTTGCTGAGCTGCTGAGTTTGGTGGATTTTTGTTGCCTCTGAAGTATTAGAACCACAAGCAAATCTAATTACACTGCACTTAAGGGATAGTTCACTCAATAATGAAAATTCTGTCTTTATTTACTCACCCTCGTGTTGTTCCAAACCGGTTTGGCTTTCTGTCATTTGTGAAGCACAAATTTGGAATTTCTGAAGAATATCCTTGGCGCTTTTTTACAATGAAATAGAATGAAGAATGTGGCTTAACAAAACAGCACCAGAAAGTTATCATTAAATTATATTCTAAATCTTTTAAAGTCATATGAAGATTTTGTAATAAACAGATTGATAAACTATTGTGACTGGATCACTGAATCGTTGAATCAGTAAGTTGAACTTCAAAACCAGTTCAGTTTGATTCATGAATGAATGAGTAAGGCTATTCAGATTCATTCATAAAATAGCATACAATGAAATGTTAAACCATTTACACAGTATATGGTAAGGTATTTTACAGTCTTCCACTTAGCATGTTTTTGCTGTAGTATTTTAGTCTTTTCTGTAAAAATTACAAACATTTATTTATGATGCAAAACTAGAGAATCAAAGCTCTTTGTTGAGCTTTTTTCTGTATCATCAGACTGTAAAAACATCTTCTGGTTCTAATATTCTGTTGCTCTGTTGTTGTGTTGTACTGTTAAGTGCTCCAGGATAAATGTTGGTTGTTTTTGATGGACTGTACATTTCTTTGGAGAATCGCAACAGTATCTTCTCGTTTATTACGAAGACAAAAATGTAGCGGAAACAAGTGTGGGAGTAGTAGCCCGCTATTATACGAGTGGTCCAGCTTTCCCATGGCAGTGGTCCTGACTGAGTAATCTCTCACAAAATTAGGAAAATTTAAATACCTCAATTTCATTCAATAATTCAGCTTTGCTATTTTCTGGCTCTCTCAACTTAAATTGAGAAGTTGGAAGCAAATTATTTAGAACAGCCAATACCTGCCAAGAAAAAAAAAAGAAAGTAAATGTAAAAGAAAGTAAAAGAAATCTCTCCAGAGTGTGCATATGAGAGTGAGAGAAATGAAAGAGAATCCCATTTCTGTTGAGTTTTTTGTGGTTTTTTGTGTGTGATGCTGCTGCTTTAGTGCTGCAAACACATTCTAGCCATTAGCTTGAAGGACAAGATAAATGGCAGTAGTCTAGAATATCAGTAAGATAGTTGACTGTGTTTGTGCATTGAAATAAAAGACTTTTCCTTTACAAGAGACAATATATTCTCCTGTGAGTATATTGCCTTAATCCATGAGTGTCTGTTCTAAATGTGCTTTATAGTAAACTACTAAGTGAGAGTCTTTTAAAACAAAAGTTTGTTCTCTAAGTTTGTCCCACCGACAGGAGAAATGAGTGCCAGTATTGACATCATATGTGAAGTCTCTTTTGTGGTCCATTAGAGAACAGAGAGGAGAGGCCAGAAAAAGTGAGTATTTTGGATAAGTAAAAACATTTTAAAGGAGTCATGACCAACAGTTCACAAAACCTAACTGGAACTGCATCCAAAATTGTGTATTTTATTGATGCATGTCGTATATGATGACGAGAAAAACAGACAAAAGTTAATATACAAGGTCATGCATCCATGCCAGTAGGTGTCAGTATAAAGTCCAAGACCACTGGGAAAAATAAGATCCTGGTGTCATGACTAATCCTTCCACACCCCATTAAAATATTTTTCTTTATGCTTTCGATTAGCTTCAGTAAGCAGTCTAACCAATTAGCCTGATAGTTTAGTATGCCATTAATCGATTACCCTGATAAGCTATGGCAGATAAATCACTGACTTAAGAATGGCATGATACCACTCTGACTATTTCTGGCACATATGGCCATATACCATATATTAGCATATACTAGCTTATTACTCTGACTATTTCTGTCATTTCTATTTCTTGGACAGGATTTTGCATGACACCAGTGAAACACCTAAGAGCACCTTTAAGCTATTACCTCTGTTTGTTTGTTATAATGTATATAGTCTCAGTGAGACAGATAGCCAAAAGCTATTCTCTTTTCTTCATAACAGTGCTAAATGTTTTGTGTGTGTGTGTTGGTGTACAATATGTTAGCATCATATACCTTGGGGTAATTGACTTCTAATCCTTAACCCCCATTTCAGGGCTCAGTCAAAGTTTGTGTTGGCTGCACTCTGTATGCACACCCCCAATGGATGCACACACATTTAAACACATATTAGCATCGATAATCTTACCATCTCGTGATTTCTTGAGAAGTTTTTCAAGAAAAGAACCACTCCCAGAACTGAAAAAACCCAGTGGCAGAAATCAACCAAATATCCAGCTACACCAGTCTTACACACACACACACACACACACACACACACAAACACAAGTAAACACATTAAAAATAAAATATATCCGTGCGCATCTAGCTCACGGCCTCACACACAACATGCATGATGTTCTCCCACACCCTGTGGTTGTGCACATGCAAGTATAATTAGAGATGTACTCTGGAGATTTGAACGTTCCAGAGATAGCGAGATTTACTGTTTGAAGTGTATTTGGCCAAATCGGGGCTCTTAACCCCCTTAAGAGAGAGAGCGAGGATCTAGAGATGTAGGGGGAGGGAGACTTGGGCCACACGGGCCAAAATCGCATCAATACTCGATGTTCTCCTCTGTTTTGTGTGTGCATGTCCGCAGGACGGGCCGATTTGGAACCTAGCTAACCCCGGCGAGCGTCCAAGTGTCTGTAAGCAATCACAGCTGACTTGATTGACATGCCAGAGCAAAACAATTCATGCTGATTGTCAGAGTGAATTACAATACGAAGTCGGGTGGGTAAGGGGGTGAGAAAGAACATGAGAGAGGGAGAGGCATACACTTTCAGTCGGAGTTCAGCTGCTGTCTCTGATCATTAAAATATGCATGTTTTAATGATTTATATTAGCTCATAATGAGCTCTGATCTGGTGCTGTGTGTTATCTCTCAAGTCTTTGTGTGTACATCTCTTTCCCGTGATTTACACTGCAAATATACGCTAAAACACGCATGGACACGTTCACTTACGCTCTGGCGTGCTTCCATTAGCCAGCTGCTGATATGGTCCTCTTTGCCTGCGTTGTGATGAGGTTGTTTAAGGTTTTGTGCTTGGTGTGTCAGTTTAACTGTAAATAAACTTCATTCTCAGAGCTCCGTGTTTAAGAGCTACACCACAATAATACACACACTCAGTCTCTTTTCACAGAGTTTCCTTCTAAACTTTAATATCCGTTCTCATGAGCGTCATACTTCGATTAACTTAAGCAGATTACTTCAGGGTCAAAGGTCATTTGTGAAGCATTTTGCTTTTTAATCCTCTGTGTCTCGATTGGCAGTGACCGTATCATGTTTATCTTATCAGTTCAATCAAATGTTTGAATTTTTTTTTTTTTTTTTTTGTGATAAGGATCAGCTCTTTGGCTGGTTTATGCTCCTCTTTTGTGATCCAGAATTGTTCACACTGCTGTACTTGGCATGGTATCTTGATAGGCTTCTCTATGGCAGGTCTCCTCAGAATCGCTAAACACTTTCTCTGATCCACTTTCACATCGTGGCCTGTCCTTTCAATCTGTCTTTGTCAATGTGAACTTGTACAGAGTGATATTTCTCAATGTCCATTTTTATTGCAAGCTCACTTCACCAGCTTCATTATGGCAGACAAGGAAGACTGGGGATTGTTGTTACATGGGCTGAGTTGTAGCACTGTCAGTAGAAATTATGTACAGGGATGAAATCTATCATATATGAACACCACCCTCCTGAGATTTATAGAACAAAAACCAGGCAGTTTTGTGATAGACAATCAGTATTTCACATGTAGGTTAAAATTTGATTTGCAATGATGTTAATGAATATTAAATGACAAAGCTGATATTATTTGAATCAGTAGGTTCTCGTGTTTAATTTGATATAAAACATTTACTCAAAATGCTCAGCAAATTGTTAAAATTACAGAAATATAATGTCTAAGCCAATAAGGAAATTTTATTGGCTCATTTTAGCATTTACTTCACAAAAACTGACAAAATGTGACAGTGTATAAGCTGAAATTTGACACAAAAGTGCCTAACACTGACACAAATGTTTGCAGTGATTTGCCTGTTTTTGTTTCTTTTTTTATATATTTCCAACTTGTTTACTGTTTTAGAATAGTGGTAGTGGGGCAGGTTGTAAACAGTTTGAGATAAAGTTAAAAGATAAAAGTTTAAAGATAAAGTTTAAAGATAAAGTTTGAGATAAATAGTACAAAACATTTATGCACTTTACACACCTTAAAATTCATTTCACTCATCCCTAGTCTCCCCTTATTTTTAAGAGTTTTTATTTCACCCATTTTTTTTTTTATTTTTTATTTTATGCTTTCAGTTATTTTGAGGTTTCGTATGATGTGTTTGCACAGACTTCTCTCTGATTATTCGTTTTGGCATGAGCATTAGGTCCCAACTTTCGATTTTGTGTTTCCTCCATGTGTAAACACCACATTCTGGTTATGTGGCCCTTTATTTATACATATAGTGGTCATTGTAACTAAAAGAAAATAAACTTGTCTCCAGCAGAGGATATTCCCCTTGTATCCTGTAAAAGGCCATTTGTGTTGAAGGCAGTTTCAGTTGTCACGGATACTGTTTATAGTTCATCCCCCTGAGTTTGATTCCACATAGAGGTGATGTGATCAGCAGCATAATGACACCCAGCTGACACACACAAACATGAACACAAGCTGCAGCTGGAAGAGATCTGACACAGCCTGTGAGGAAAGAGAGGAGTGGGTTTTGCCAGACTGAACTGACCAAATGAGGGCAAGAGAAAGAGGCTGAGAATAATGTGTGACCTTACTGAAATCTGCGCAGACGTGCAGCCAAACAGACAGACATAAAGAGCGAAAATGGGAGTGAGAGGTTGAGGATTCAAGGGTCTGTAATTGATAAAGATAACAGCTGTGAGACAAAGCAGCCATGTCTGGAAAGATGGGACAATGCTTGTCTGTGCCTTTCGGACATAAAAAAGAAGTTGATTTGATGGCTATTGAAGGAACAGTAATCTCAGTATGTTTGAAGAACATTGTTGGGTCATTGAACTGCTGGATAAACAATTTCTTGAACTGTAATTGCTTTTTTTTTTTTTTTTACTTTTTTAAAGTTTTATTACCATATAGTATTCTCCAGTAAAAGAGGAATGCTTTGAAAATAAAAAAAATATGCCTTTATGGCAGTTGTCTCTCTCGGTTTGTTATCGCATACTTCCCCAGGCAGAATCCACTGAGAACAAGGCATATCAATGGCATTACGTCACTTCACATCTAGCCACAAATCAAATAATGTCATTTGAATTCCAGCAGGCCGCAATCAGCCGCCAAATGTCAGAAAAATGATCACCAAGTGACAGACCTCAGTGTGATGATTTTCTTACTGTGGTGTGTGGCGTGAAGCAGCAGCTAAGTGTGTGGCCTAGAGGATCCTACTTCTTATTTGGCCTTCCAGCAGTGATGGAAATGTCGTTAATTTAGGTTTCATTCACATAGGAAAAACAAGAAAAGTGCTGTATTTTAGTACAATAAAGTCTTGTATACAACAAAACTCAACTAATTTAAAGCTAGTGACTCACCCTCTGTGGTTTGCTTAATATCAAATTAATAATTAGTTGTTTTTTTATAGAAGTTGTGTAAAAGTAATGCAGGTGTATTCAGTTATGCTTGTTTATCCGCTGGTACCGGTTCATGCATCTTATACCAATTATGCTTAATAACTGTAGATTTCATTGTATATGTAAATCGTGCATGTTTACCACATTTTTTAATGTACACTTTTCTTTTGTGTAGATTCAAAAAGATTTTGGTTTGCATCTTCATATCAAGTGTGACCTGAGAAAAAACAGACAATTTCAAAAGCTCAAATAGACTCAGTTTTCTTTGTTTTTTCATGACCAGATTTTGATATTTTTCAGCATATTGTTTTGTTTATACACATAAACACTCACAGAAAAGAGCTTTTGTCATGTTATCGATGTGTTTGTTTTTGTTTGAGCTAAATCCGTACTTTGTTTGCTATTTGAATGAATGACATGTCATAATAATGAATGACTGCTTACCAGATGGACACAAATTCAGTATTAGTCTTGGCCTTGGTTTCGATTTATTTATTTTTAATATATTTTATTTATTTATTTATTTTGTTTATTTATTTTTTCATGTTTTTTCTTAATAACATCACGAACATTTTCCCTTCTGTGGTTAACACATCATTTTGATCAATGTAAATACCAAGAATGTATATTGTTTATTATAAATATAACCCTGGAGTAACCTGAACTGAATTGCATTGTTCAGCATCAGTGATATGGTTCTCCCTGTAATTCCAGTTCAATCTCTTCTCAAACCTGAGATGTTTGCATCATTAGCCTGAAGCCTCAGCCACTATGCCTAAAAAAACAAAAAACAAAAAACAAAACATGCTATTATATGACGTTTAAATGGCCACACTGAAAAATGTTTTCTATGGATCCTTTACATTCTCAGCATTTTATTTTGTGGAAAGATATAGTGTAGTAGTATCATGTAACATGCATTCAGGTTTTTTATTTTTTCATTTGTGTGCATTAAAGGTGATATATTGGTAGATATGATAAACCAGTAAAACTTTGAGAACCTGTTATCATTTTGAAATATCGTCTCTATCCCGGATATGCTTTTTTTTCTGTGGTTCTTTGGTGAGTCAGTCTGATTTAATAGTCATGTGCTGTTCATCAGCTGTGTTATTGTAAAAGCTTACCATTCTTTTCATTAAAGTGCAGGATGGTGCTTTTGAGATGTTGATGAGTGGACTAATAGTAGTTTTGTTGTTGTTGTTTATATTGTATGAGAGATGTACCACCTTATACGTCAGTTGATGTAGATGTTTTCAATGTATTTTTGCTTCATATGAAATAATTAGAGATATGGGTCAAAGACGAAAAAGGGTTTAAGCATAAAAACAATAAGTGTAATACTGCTTTAATTGTTGTTGTTTTTCCCCCCAAAAATTAAAAAGTTTTCTGTTTAATTCCATTTCAATTTTGTTTTTGTTTTTCTGAGCACACAATAAATATCATACATTTTTCTCTGATTTACAGAAGACACCCACTAAAATGTCATTCAGTGTAACAGTCTTGTCAGGCATATTTACAACAAAAATCAATTTATGACATATTAAAAGACTAATTACTTTCACCCCAGATACTAATTAGTTGTAATTTTACATTTTTCAAAATTTGCCATTATCCTAGGATTTGCCTGTTTGTCAGTAAGAATTTTTTACTCATTTAAAACACAATAAAATTTAATATGCTCCCTTATTCTTTTTTATATTTTAATATGTACAAGTCTAAATAAGCATGTTGTTTGATTTTTTTTTACATAAATATTGTGTTACACTGAATGACAATTAACATTATTTCAACCAAATTTTGACATTTTATTCTCCAAAAACATATTTAAAACCTTAAAAGTAGATGCTTTACTTACATTTAATGTGCTTTCTATGGACATAAAATCATTGTTGTAAATTTCTTTTGATTCGACATCTTTGACCCATATGTGCCCTCGTGTTAGGCTTGGTAACTGCATGAATCGCTATGAATAAATATTTGTACTGTAATATCTTCTATATTTTCGAATTTCTATAACACTTAACTGGCTGTATTTCACATCTTAATTTTTTTTTTTTTTTTGGATGCACTACTGGTGAATACAATATTATCCATAGACTAAAAGTAGAACAATTTACCTACATGCAGTTAATGTGTGGGTGGCTTGTTCACACATCACAGTCTCTTAACTCAGCAGAACTTCAGATCTGGGTCAGAGAACCCTCTCCTAGTGTCACAGGCCTAGTAAAACGGCCAGCTGCTGGAAGTGTCCGGGCCATGGAGTGCATGTGCATTATGGGTTCCTCGCTTGACTTTAAGTTTACACACACACTTAGATAGCCACCAAACAAATGCACTCCTGTCAAACTGTCTGCTCAGGCGAGATAAGAAACTCTTGTGCTCTCTGAGGTCTCAGGGAATAATTAAGCGGAACAAACACACACTGAGCACACACATCATGTCAGTGGACAAGCTTATTTCAGTGTAATCATGCACATACACATGCATTCCTGCAAACATGCTGAGTACACACTCGCTATGGTCAACAGATGAGCATAATCCTGGCACACAAATTAACACACACCACGTTAAACAGAAAAGCTCTATTCAGATCTGTTGCATATCACATATCACTATTATAAACATACACTGACCTCAATGATTTTTCAGTGTGTTTGGACCAAGTTAAACTGTGAAAAAAGGAGAACGGTGTGTATTATGCATTATAATGACCTGATTTCAAGCCTGCCTGGAATCACCAAAATAATGACTTAACTGTTCAGATGACTAATGTGAGATTTCAGTTACATTATAAATTTTGTTTTCAGAAGACTGTCAGCTGCACAGCCGCAACTTATTGTTATTTGTTCTTGATCTCAAGAGAGGTGCAGGACACTTAATTACAGAAGCGGCTTCCCAAGAGCAATCTGGTGTGTTTTTATCACTGGCGTAGTGAATACAGTTTCTTTTGTCACCCTAATTGGGCTTGAACCTGAAAGCTTGTGGTTAATGGCGAGAGAATCTCACCTATCGTTTGATTTCAAAATGAAATATTAATTTATACTTGTTCTATTTTAGAAATTCTAAATTCTTTATAAATTTAATCAATTCTATTTGAACACATTCATTTTCAATTTTAAACCTCATATACTAGATATTACATTAATGGCTAAAATAAGTTATATAAAATGATATAGCTGTTATTCTAGTATATGATGATTATGAGTTTATGAAAGAGAAATCTTTTATATATTTAGTTTTAGAAAGTGAAAAAAAAAAATGAAAACACCTGAACTGATCAAACAAAGGTAATTGATTTTGTTGGTACAGTAATTGGTATATTGGTGTATTCCTTGGTTTTGGACATCAAAATGAGTACATTAAAAACATCCAGTATTGTCACAAAAATGAATAGTATTTGTAGCAAGGGCCATCTCTTTTATGACCATGGAACTTGAGGAAATGATTAAAATGATTCAGGCCCTAATGTATGCAGAGAGGAAAAAACTAAACGAATCAGAATATTTGATTACAGGATGCTGGCTATGTTTGCTCTTTCATCACCAACAAATTACACAGCCAAAAGAAGAAACAAAAAGTGTTGTATTCTTGGCCTCTACTACCCCTTTAGAGTCCCCTCAGTTTTTCCACCCCGATGTCACACCGTCATACTCAACTTACTTGAGGAAATCTCTAAGCCAACTGGACAACCTCATGCTGCACCCCCCACCCCCATGCCCCCAACAGGCCCATTGTGAGAGCTGATTGGGTAATCAGGATTTGTGTGTCTGACAGAGTTCACACATTATCAGGAGAGTCTGTGGAGGATTTGCATTATTAAATGTAATGTCATAGTTACCAAGAAAAAAGCTGTTATAGAAATGCTGAATCAGGACTGTTGAGACCTGGGTAACTGAAGAAGACAGGGTTATGGGGGATGACAGGAATGGAGGCATGGGATGTAAAAGAAAAATAAGCCAGACGGAAAAGGAGAGCTCATTTACTCACTCTAATGTTGTTCCAAACCTATATGACTTTATGCACTTTTTTACATTCTTCAAAATAACTTGTTCCTTTGAAGAAAGTCATGCAAATTTGGAATGACACGAGGGTCAGTAAATTATAGTGAACTATGCCATTAATCAGACAAGACTAACATATACTAGTGCTCTCAATGATCATTGCTTGTCTGTAGGAAATGAAGAAAAGCTGAACCACTGATGATTCTTTGGATGGTCTCACCACCGTAGATCAGCTGGAAGAGGTCTACTTTTTTGAGGATAGAGACTCGGACTTGTAACCCGAAGGTCGCGGGTTCGAGTCTCAGGTCTGGCAGGAATTGTCGGTGGGGGGAGTGAATATCCAGCGCTCTCTCCACCCTCAATACCACAACTGAGGTGAGACCCTTGAGCAAGGCACCAAACCCCCAACTGCTCCCCGGGCGCCGCAGCGTTGGCTGTCCACTGCTCCGGGCGTGTGTTCATGGTGTGTGTGTGCGCGTGTTTGTTCACTACTTACAGCTGTGTGTGTGCACTTGGATGGGTTAAATGCAGAGCACAAATTCCGAGTATGGGTCACCATACTTGGCCTCACGTCCTTTCCTTCCTTTCCTTTCCTTTAATGCCTCTCAAGGTTGTGTGGTTAATCTCATTGGTTTTAGTTTAGTGGGAATGTGTAGACCTTTTGACAAAGGGGCTACTGATTGAAGCGATCATGATCATGGTTAGTGTCACTCCCTCAGCCCCTGCTGGTAGATGCCATAACTACACCATTATGGTGAAAAAAGGCCTATATTTTTCTTTGACATTTATTAAATGTATATGTTTTTTATATAAAAAGAGAGCATAAGAGCATCTTAGCACTTGGAGCACTTAAATAATTATAACTAAGTTCACCCATTTTACCTAGTTGGGCTAAAACAGCTGCACGGCTAGACAGTGTCTGACACACAAACACACTCAGACATACAGAAACCAGAGAAGGAAAAAAATTCAAGAATTCCCCACTCTGGTTAGGGTCTCCAACATTGTGACCTTTGGCCATGGTAAAGCAAATATAAGGGGGAGAATCAATTATAACAACATCCAAACAGTGATAGACAGAAAAAAGTGAGACAGGAGAATAGAATGAGAAATGAAATGCTGTAATTAGACAGCTTGGGTTGGGTCTTGCTCTGGTATGTCTGACTGTAGAGCCAGAACAACGGTCAGTTACGGGACAGTGAGTGCTTTCCACAGCAAACTCACTTACACAGGGGGGGTAGAGTGGCCAACAGCTCTTTAGGGATAATATTGTCTAGGCCACCGACATACTTAAATGAGGAAAAAGTTCAGCACCAATCCTCAAAGCACGCAATGCAGGCACGACTCGCACACGCCTTTATTACCCAATAGAGCTAAGGAGAAAGGGACAGTGTATATGGGAGAGAGAGAAAGAGACAGACAGAGAAGTGAAAACGTTGGGCTCTTTTGCAATGCTGTTGTTTGGAATGATGTGCATGTTTGGTCTTTGGATTGTCAACCCAAATGCTTCAGCTGTCATGATGCTGATGCATGCACACAGCCACTAAAATGTACTTAATGGTACTGTGAGCAAAGGTTACACAGTTCAGCTCAAACACAGGTGATCAAGTGTTTATTATACAGTATAATGATCTGAAGAGCAACTGCAAAAGTGACTTTTTACAGTCACTAGCGTTAGTATATCATTTAGAGGGAGAGCAGAATGACATCACCCGTTTGCTCTTTTTTGATGTACAATTAAACACACTATAATGATTTTATTTTTATTTTATTTTTTTGGCAACTACTTCTAAAGTTAGATTGAAAAAAATAAAAAGGACAGAGGGAGAGTAGAGTGACCAGACATCCCCGTTTTCTGGCATACAATTAAACACTTTATAATCAATTTCATTTTTATTTTAGGCTTATTTTCAGGCAACTTTTTATTTTATATATATATATATATATATATATGTATTATTAATGTTCATGACGCATTTGCCAAAACTCTCTCAAGGCTTCAGTTGTTCTTCTTCTTCACTGTCATGGATCCTACTGCTATTGACACACATGCAGACAAAATCTAAATAGCAACAAAGTCCAGTAGCTTTAAAACCAACTTTCTCATCACAGTCTCTCTTTTCACTCTCACATCTACTATTTCATCAGATTAGAAGAGGTATTAGATATTGCAGCATTCTTGCAATATCTTACTCTCATCTACTTATATTCTTTATGCTGTAGAATATGCTCCATACTCCAGTCTTTCATGTTTTTGTGAACTCTTTGTGTACTGTTATTCCATGACACAAGCCAGAAGAAAAATGTGAGGCACAGTTGACTTCTGCACACTCTGTGAACTCTCCTCAGTGTTACATAATAAAAATATGAAACTCCACTGTCAATATAGCACAGGAATGCAAAGGTGGGAAGGCAAAGTAAAAATAGCAGAGGGAGATAAAAAAGAGTCAAGGGAGGAATGGTAAAGATAGGATTAAAATTGAATGAGGAATCAAAAAATAATTGGAGAGGGCAGTAAAAAAAAAAATGTCCAAAAGTGAGAAAGGGAGTCAGTGAGAGATCTTCTTCATTTTAGTTCTTCTACAGGAAGACAGAACAAATGTTCATGGATTTGTGCTTCCAGGAGATGACTAAACGCAGACAGTGGGATATAATCCAAACAAGCCCTTTCCCCTGCTCTGGGCCATCTCTCTGAAACAGCACACAGAGCCAGAGGGTGCTGCAATGTGCCACAGAAACTAAACAAACCCTGTCACTGTATGCATAGAACACCATTTACACCCACAGTAAGTGCATGACATGTTGATCTTTTCCTTCAAGGCTGGAGGTCATGCTTAACCCCTTGGGTTTAAGGTTTGAGGCACGGTTGGGGGTCAGTTTGAGGCAGGGTTAACCCTTGCGTCAGGCTTAGGGATGGAGACAGTGGTAGGATTAAAGTTAGGGAGGAGTCTGAGGTTATGTTAGGGTTAAAGATAAACGATTAAAAAGGAGGAACATGAAGTTGCATTAGCAGCAGTATACCATGTTGCATCACCATTAGCTTGGTTTTAAAAGTTGTGGCTGGGTTTGACAGAAAATAAAAGATAATACCATCTCTGTGTCTGTTATTGAGATTTGTCTAAGATTTAACATTCTGTCATGGTCAGTTCTTCAGCACAGAATGGTCATAAAAAATACACCTACACAAAGAGGTCTTGCATATATCTGGTAACACACCAACAAAGCTGAATTTTCTATGACTGTGAGGACAGTTAGTCCATCTAGTTTTATTACACCAGTAGGAAAAGAACATTTCACTCATTCTTACATTCTGAAAGGAATAGGTCATCCAAAGTAATCAATCTTTCTTCTGCAGAGCACAAAAGGACATTTTCAAGAATGTACCAAATGATAAGTTTGTGTGAGGAACAAACCAGTGTTGTTATTGTTAACTAAAATTAAAACTACTAATTTTTTTTATTGATTGAAATTCAATTGAAATAAATTAAAATCTACATATAACATGAATAACTTAAAACTTAGAATTAGAAATATTGCTTTGACAACTAACTGATGTTTTTTGAAGTACTAAAATTACTAAAACTTAAACTGAAATAAAAAAATAAAGCCAAATAGAATTATTTAAAAACCAATAAAAAATGACAAAAGCAGATAATAAAATAAATCAAAGTTAAAATATCTTTAAAATGAAAACTGAAAATGTAAAATAATTTTAAAAATATAGCTATAATAAATACTATAATAGTATACAAATCATATTCAAATAATACAAGTTCACTGATAATCTGTCCCTACAGTGAGCGGTTAACTGCTGCAACCATTGCCAACTGAATCAAGTTGATAAATGAATCATTCAGACTGGTTTTGTGAACCGGTTCATGTATTTCAGTGAATACAACTTAAATTTAAGTCATTAAATATTGTATAGCTTCAGAGGGCTTAAATCACAAGAGTTAGTTCTGATTGCCTGACGAAATAAGACCAGTACATTATTCAAATAATCTTTTTGTGTGTGTGTGTGTGTGTGTGTGTGTGTACCTGGTATTCATCACGTTATGGGGACCAAATGTCCCCACAAGTATAGTAATACCAGTAAATTTTGACCTTGTGGGGACATTTTTTTTGGTCCCCATGAAGAAACAAGCTTATAAATCACACAGAATGGAGTGTATTGAAAATCTGAAACAGCAGAAAGTTTCCTGTAAGGGGTAGGTTTAGGTGTAGGGTTGGTGTAAGGAAATAGAAAATACGGTTTGTACAGTATAAAAACCATTACGCCTATGGAGAGTCCCCACAAAAAATGGAAACCTGTGTGTGTGTGCGTGTGTGTGTGTGTGTGTGTGTGTGTGTGTGTGTTCCAAGGATAAAAGAAAATCAAACATGAATGAATTGTGTGAGCAGAGCCTAAAATTAACACTTGCCAGGCTCCAAATGCAATTGAAAATTTGTGTTGGCAAGTATGAAACCATATTACTCACCAGTTGGCTAATAACTTTTTTATATATTAATTCTAACAGTGCCTGAGAATGCGACATGGTTTAGCGCAATTATCAAATCACAAAGGCTGTGTTGTAATTATATAAATATGGAATTTGAGTTTCCTGTAGTTTTCTACCAAAGCAAAGAAAGCAACCATAAAATTTAATTCTTTATTTTTTTATTATTATTATTTAAGTTAAATAGTTCAGTTTAGTAGTATTATAGTGACTTTTCTTTATTGATTTATTTTTTATAATAATAATAAATATGAACAGCGCTGATAAAATAATTATAAGTGTTTCCCCTAGTTGTACTTGTTTTTTAATGAAATATAGCACATACAGTTTCATGCCCGGTAAAAATTGTTTATGCCTGGTAAATTTTCCCAAGTGTCTAGCCATTGGCAGGTGCAGAACAATGTTAGATTTAGGCCCTGTGTGTAAGTAAAGACAAAATGTTGTTTTTTGGAAGAACTAACACTTTAAGACCCTATTTTGAATCAATAACTACAGTGTTTTGTCAAGTTTTTGCAGTTCAGACTGTTTTTTTATGGATGTAATAAGTTAGGCTGGGTTTCATTGGGTGTCCTGTGTGATCTGCACATCTCTTCCCTTGGCTGCTGTATTTCAGTTAACTTGCACTCATCTGAAACTGTCCTATACCTTTATCCCCGTTGTGGGTCTTTCCATAGCAACAGCAACATAGCAATCAGTGTGAGCAAACTTTATTCTGAATTATTTTCCACCAGAGCCTCGTTTAGGATAAATCAAGACATTTTGAGAATTCCCTTAGTCTGAACTCACCAACAAGATTCAAATTAGACATCTTTTTTCACTTTCACACTGAATTGCACACACAGTTGCATAAAACCAAACCACAGCCATCTTGTTCGGATGATTTAGAATGATATTTAGAGTCTAACTGGAAGGTGTTTAAATATGAGATGATATAATATTGTGAAATTCTGAGGACAGAGCAGCATTCCCAAACTACCAAACATCTCATAATTTAAGAGGACTAACTACTTCAGGGTGAATCATTCACACAGTGGAATATGGCCTCAAGCACGCTGGAACCGTAAACTCTAAGAGAAACATTTATCACTTTCTGTCTCGTTTTTCTTGCTTTATGCAGACTAGGAAGCTACTGGAGTTTTTAACACTTATAGCTGGACGTCTTCTATTTGCCAAACGTTATCAAAAGTAGCTCACTTTGAGGCTTTCCGCTGACTTAAATAATTGTCCTTTTCAGCTTAAAAGAGATATTAAAAATGACTAACAGCCACTCAGACTGAACCATTCATGCATATTTTGACAGAGATGTTCTCGTCCTACATCTTCTGTAGATTTAAGATGCCAAAAAGCTGAATCCACGCTGCAGCATTGAGGCTACTGATTGCTCATAATTTAGGAGATGTCTTTCTAACAAAGCGAGTTATTTTACAAAAACACTTCTGAGAGTTCCCACAGAGCATCCTGGGGTTACATGTCTTGTTTGATGGCACTGCTGATAGCGCTCTTAACTTAACTTAACATTAACACAATCCAGACAGCAATAACCAGCAGCAGATAAAGGATGGCAGTGGTTAAGTGAACATGGAAAGGGGGGCTGCGGACATACATTAAGTTGTAGTACAACAGCTACAGTTTATTCTACAGTTTTCCTCACATCATTGGTAATGTTTCATTCCACAAATCACTTCAAACCATGACAAATGCTCCCATATGCTTTTATATTCTTGCTAATTCTTGCTAAAATGATTGTCCAGCCTGGGATTATGTACATATGTAAGATTTTTTCATGCTTTGAATAATCATTGCGTTTATTTAATCAAAAATATAGTAAAATTGTGAAAGATTATCACAATTTAAAATGACACTTTTCATTGTAAAATATTTTAAAATGTAATTCATTCCTGTGATGCAAGGCTGAATTTTCAGCAGCCATTACTCCAGTCTTCAGTGTCACACGATTTGCTGCTCAAGAAACATTTCTTATTATCAATGCTGAAGACAGTAAATGTAAAAAAACAAAAAAAAGGTTTTTTTTGTAAAAGTCTTGTAATGAAATTCTTTACTGTCAGCTAAATTTAATGCATCCTTTCTGAATGAAAGTATTAATTTCTTTCAAAAAAATGTTTTATTAAAATAGTGTATGTTCTAAAGGACAGTGACTATGAGATATAGTAGATGCAGCGCAGATCCCTGAGGGAGGTTTGCAATGCAATGCACAGTAGAGAGTGAGTACACCCTGGATTTACAGCATCTGGCACTCAATCTGTGGCCTTCACAGCTGCCTTATCTGCTTCCAGCACTGAGAGACTGCTGGGGTTAGTTCAGGACAGACACTAGCACTCGTGCACGCATATGAAAGAACACACTTTCACGTACGGACATACACGCATGCTATTGTCACGTGCTCTTTCACATACAGTGGAATACAAAAGTCTGGAACTGATAGTGACAATGCTTCCGTTTTTCTATTTGAATAAATTACTTTGAAAATAACTGAAAAATCTTTAAAAATTTGTTAGTGTTTGATATTTCTCTTAAATGACAGCTGAAAACAAGCTCCACAAGTGGATGGATCATGTGACCCAGCATGATTTGAGATCATCCAATGAGCATTTTGTCCTTCAGTGAATGCAACTGACCTTTAGTACAAACAGTTAACATGGTCAGTGACACAAATTTGCTTATTTGATAAGTGTTCTATAAATAATGTTTTACATCATAATTTGTCCTTTTTTTAACAATGGCAAATAAAACATTGTGTAGTTCTGTATATATACCGACAAGAAAGATAAATAAAATAAAAATAAAAAATATACGCTACCAGCCAAAAGTTTGGAATAAAGTTTTTTTATTTATTTTTTTTTATTATTTGTTTCTAAACTGAGTCTATATGCTCACCAAGGCTTCATTTATTTGATCAAAAATACACTCAAATAAATAATATTGTGAAATATTATTACAATTTACAATTGAGCTGTTTTCCATTTGAATATATTTTAAAATGTATTTATTCCTGTTATGCCGAAGCTGAAATTTTAGCAGCCAGGCTTCTCCAGTCATCATCACATTTCAGAAATTATTTTCCTATCAATTATTATTAGTGCTCGTTTGGTAGTAATGGTGGCTCTTATTATGTTAAATAGCATTTTTGCTGTTAATTTGATTCTTATGGTTTGACTAAACATGCATCCAGAAGAAAAACTCCATGGCTTCATCACACACTGTTTTTGTTGCTATTAAATTGTTTAGCAGACACTTGCTATACATTACGTTCAAGGCAGGAACAGTCTCACCTTAAGCAACCTGAGTGCATTGTTCAAGGGTACAGTAATGACTTAATGACTACTTCTTCATGACTTGCTCCTTATGGGTCTTCAGTCTGGTTTCTGAGGTTTAGCAACTATGCCATATTATTCAATTATCAAAAGGCAGAATCACTTTACTAAGCAACAAATATTTCTGCATCCTTCACTTCTTTTCTTTCATTGTCTTTTACCTGTCACAGTGATCTACTGGTTTGAGTTTCCCTGAGTTTCATCCACGGCCTCATGCTGTCCTGTTACCACCCCCGTACACCCACTGTCTTCTGACAGCTCATTCATCGATTTTGAAACTTCTTTAGGGATTTGGGACACAGTCTAAAAGGAAAATTAATGCCAGAAATTAATGACTTCCAGTGTGTTTGCTGAAAGAGCACATACAAGGAAAATAAACCATTTACAAACTGATGTTCTGATTAATCCACAGAAGAGATCTTTGGTGAACAACCTTGTTGCAACAATGAAAGGCTATCACCTTTGGTCCACTTTGGTGTCAGTTTGTGAGTTTTTGCATGTGTGTGTATACCATTGTTTTATTATCTAGGGGGAATTTGCTACATATTGTGTTTATTTGAAACTGGAATGTTCCATGTGATTCTTTATTAACAAAATGTTATAGATAGAACCATCAGTTGAGACAGTAAAATGATCCCATTTTAGTCCTGATCCAAATTTTGAGGTCTTTTTATGGAACAGGCAAACCTGAAATGGATCACAATGTTACCAACAGCACTGATCTATTAGTTCCCAGCACTACATACCATTTTTAAAAAGAACAGTTGTACATTTATACATTTATAATGATTTGATGGACGGAATTGAGTCTGACTGTTTTGTTTGACCTCTTGTATCTTGTCATCTTAAAAAAATGACGTAAACCTCAAAGCAAACAGTAAAAGAACATTCAGAGCAGCACCTTTGTCCGATATAGCCAGACAACCTTACCTTCAGCCTTATGTGTGACATTACCATGAACACACCTCAGAAGTTTTCCATTGGGTAGTGTAAATGTGTGTCATCTGAGTTGTCTGCTTCTGAGTAAAGTCTGTATGCTGTCAGGAGGAGATAAACTCTAATGACCGCTTATTAAAGTAATTTGATAAGTTAAGAGGCCCGGTTCCATTCACACTTTATTTGTATTGCATTATCTACATTATGGTGATTGAGGACTTTTTATGAGCCTTAATGGCTAATCTGCCATCTGATGTCACTGTTTGACACTATATTGCTTTAAGGGCCACATCACAAGGTTTCCGAGTCTCATTTCAGCTGGTCTGGAGAGCTTAGTGGCATCTAGTCCATTTGAAATGGAATATGCATATTGTATTTTTTATCTGGAGTATTTTATTTATAATATATTAAAAGTCTCTCATCTTACTGTTAATTAATTTATTTATTTGTTTATTTATTTATATAATAAACACTACTGTTCAAAAGTTAGGGGTTGGCTGAATTTTAAATATTTTCTTTAAAAAAAAGTCTTCTTTCTCATCAATAATACAGTAAAATAGTACTATTGTGAAATTTTATTATATTTCAATACTATTTTAATCTTTTTTTATTATTATTTAAATTATTCCTGCAATGACAAAGCTGAGTTTTCAGGAGGCATTACTCCAGTCCTATACTGTATGTAATGTATAAATAAAATAATTGACTAAAAATACAGTTTAAAGATGCAATAATGAATCTTTAAACTGTTTTAATATTTTTTTGCAATAATAATATGGCTCATTGGTACAGAGGTCTAATGGACTGCCCTGCACTGAATAGTTGTGGAAAAACTTCACCAGAAGGTGCCCACGCTGTTCTTTCAGAAGATAAAAAGTACAGTAAATGATCGTGAAGTGTGTAAAAAAAAATGGTAATGGCTTTCTCAAGGTCATCTTTCATCTATAATTTCCTTGTATGCACTCCCACACCTGTATGGATGAGGTTATTAAAATGACTGCCATAACAATCTCTGAGTAGTGTTGAGCATTTCAAGTTTCATGTGGAGCCTGTGTGACTCAAGCAGAGATCTTACCAAAGTGACAGTTTTATGGTGATTCAAACACACATACACACACTCATACACTCATGGCTCCTTAATTTCCCTGCACAACACATTTATGTACCTCAAAGGATGAATGAATTTCTGTGCTGGAAGCAGAGTGCTAATGTATTCTGTGGAGTGTTCACTAGGTTTAAAACTTCGCCAAACTTATCTTTGAATAATCCAAATTCAACATTAAGTATGTTTGTTGTTATCCCAGTAGTTTTAATTTTATATTTCAAAACTAGTTCTACTGATAGACCTGCTGAACACACTGAATAACATCAACTCTTGCCCTACATAGCTGTTAACCATGTGTGATGGTCATTTCTTACTTTATTACAGAACTGACTATTACTCATAAGACCTTTATCTCTAATGGGACTCAGTTTAACCGTCATGCCAGGATTTCTCAGAAGCTTGTGCCATGATGCCACCCACTGGCCTATCTCGCCAAACCCCACCCCCGTCCCTCCGAGGCTTTTAGGTACAGACCTTCAGGTCATATGTGCTCTGGCTCAGCTGCTGAGCCATCATGCAAAAAAAAAAAACTACAATGTTCGTGTTTGTGTGCCCATTTTTTGTAACGCAATAGAACTGATCTTGCATAACACACAAATAAGACCCCTGACAGTCATTACTCTAGACCACACTCTCCTGATATGACACCATTTTTTAATGCGATTTTCCGTTGGTACTTTTTGTGGCTGGGTGCTGTTATTGTGCAATGAACCAGTCCCTTGATAGTGCTGTTAGTGGGCTTAGGATACTGGAATTGTGAGGCAGAGAGACCAAGGTGGGATCCAAAAACAGGAAAATTGCATATTGTGTCCAGGTGGAGCTCATACAGTTGTCAGGGTTTTGAACTTGATCAAACAATGTGAATGAAGACCAAAGTCCACACCCATGGCTTGGTCAGCAAACAGTTTATCATAAACTGTAACTTTTGTCTGAGGACAGATGGTCAATTCAGTCTCAGTGATACAGGACATGTTAACATTTAGTTTGATCAGTTTTTTTTGTCTTTGACATCTTAGGCAGCTTTTGATGCCCATACATGACACTACATGAGTTGTCAGATTGCTATTCTGACTGTCATTTCACACTGCAGGACTTGGAGACAGGTCAAGTTATTTAACCTGCTTAATATCTCTCAAGCATCACTGACACGTCAGCTCTTCTCTCAGCACCGATTTGCCTCAGATTCTAGGAAAAACCAGGGCTAGTGTGTGGGTGGCATTTAAGACTTTTAGATAAATTACTTATGAATCTTGTTGGTAGAGGTATGGGGCATTCAACAGTATTTTGAAAAATTATATTCCGTTATATATTATACTACTATATTACACCTTATAACTCTTATTTAAACATGTCCACACAGGAATAGTATTAGTTTCTTATGGTTTTCCACCAAAAGGTACAACAAATGCCACCATGAGGCAAATATTAATGGCTCTAAATTTACGTATCATCTGAGATTATGCTGTTTTGGTGTCTGTAAAATCTAGGTTATGCTTATGATTTGGGATAGAAGTAAATTTATTATAATTACTACTCAAATCTTTCTGATATATATATATGTGTGTGTGTGTGTGTGTGTGTATTTATATATATACAGGGCTCGACATTAACGCTTGTCCGCTTGTCCGGGACAAGTGAATGTTTTGGACGGGCAAGTGAAAGAGAAATTTACTTGCCCAATCGGACAAGTAACTTGAAAAAGTCAATACCAAAAACAATAATAACTGCCTTTATTTATGATATAGCCTTTGTTATAAAGGTGTGTGATAATTTCAGGATTTTATAAATATCAAACAAAACACATCTACAGAGTGTACGCATACGTTACGTAAAGTCGTCTAGGTTAGACTAGCACACGTGCGAGTGCGTTCTTTCACTGCATGATTCAGTATTACAATGCATGAAGAATGGTCAGAAAATTCAAGATATGGGAGCAGAAAATGTATGTATTTATATAATTTCATATAGTTTCACACGAAGAAAAAGCCATCATGATTACAAATGTGATTTTATAACAGTTCAATAAACAAGAAGTTAACATTAAGAGACTTATGTTTTAGACACTATATTGCCTGTTTTTGCTCTGTTTCACCAACAGAAATAACTCCAAACACAGCCACTGCACTGTTTTTGTCTCTGAGCAACATGACGGTGATTCGTTCCTGAATGAATCAATCGTTTAAATGATTCGGTTCAATCACAATGATTCACTTATTATCAGTGATTTGATGCCACCTACTGGTGGTTTTAATTTCACATTTACAGTATTTGTTATTTTTTTAAAATAATTTCAAATATCAGTATTCAACATTTTATGAATCAAAACATTATTTATTCATTTGTAACAGCAGGTTAAGTCGTTCCGTGTCCCTCAGAGCTGCATTAACAGTGGATATATATCCGTTCCTCTTCAGACGCAGCTTCTGTGTTTCCTCTGCACTGCAAAGATGAATTTTGTTGATACTGATTTCATTTGTTTGGTAACAGCCCAAATGTCGTCTTATACTAACTGACTGATTAAATTGAACTCTAATCAAAAAAAAAAAAATAAGTTTGAAAATTCATATATATATAAAAAAGTAAATATTAGCATTTTATTTAAGTTTAATATAAAATAATTGTAATTAATACTCCCTTTTTATTTTAAAATATAATAGTATTATCACACTTTTTTCCCATTATTTTATTTAAAAAGAAAAATCTAACTAAAGTAAATGTTTTGTATAACTACAATAAATAATTATATTTGTAACTGAATTAAAAAAATAAATAAATTCTCTCCGGGTAAGTACCTTTTATACTCCAACAAGTAAATGACAAATTTACTTTTCCGAAGGACAACCACATGAGAATGCTTAATGTCAAGCCCTGATATATATATATATATATATATATATATATATATATATATATATATATATATATATATTATACTATTGCAAGTATACTTCAGGTACGCTTTAAATATCTCGCATTTAAAGACTGATATCTTCAACCCAGGCTCATTGGAAATACGTGCCTCCACATACATTTCTGCAACCCCGTAATTATGTACCTTGCTGCACGTTTCGCGGCAGTTTCAAAGTGAAATGTCCAGAGAGTGGCGCTAAAACACATGTTTAATACGTGACTGTGGCACGTTTTTATTACATTGGTACAGGCACGTATTGCAGCGTTTTTAGTATGCTGATTGAGGTACGTTTTGCGGCCATTCAGAATTCAAATATCCGGTGAGTGTCGCTAAAGATTAATGCTCTATCACGTTGGAAATATCCCCTACACCAAACCCAAACCTAAACCAACCCAATAATGTTAACAAATGCAAAAGTAATATAAAAACTTGTTCGCTGATGCAGCCATGCTATTTTAACTTCCTTATGCGGATTTAAGTTGTTCAGTCGAACCGTAGTATCACGGGGATTCGTACCAGAGTTCTTTATCACGTAAGTGCAACGCCGTATCGCATAAACTACCGAGTAAATCTACTGGATTAGAAAACTCATATATATGAAGCTGTATATGTGATGACAACATTAAAAAGTATCAGTTTTCAAATCATGCAGGATGTTAAAATTGTTTTGAAGTCATAACATAACATTCTGCAACTAATTGTGTGAAAATTAGCCTTTATTAATCAAAAATATACCTGTAAATTATACTTTTGTGTGAAAAAGAATAGTTTTACTGCCTCTAGTGTTCATTTCAACTGGAAACTGCAGCGATTTGTATGTATAGGTACGTTTTTTCAGTTTTGCAGAAATGTATGAATAGGCACGTATTTCCAATGAGCCTCCTCATCAGTAGTGATATTATAAAACATTTTAGGCTTAATATTAAGAAATTTGCATTGTGTACAAGTAGTATTCTAAAAGTGACATGTCAGTAAATGTGTTAATAGATTTGAACTATACTTAGTATGAAATAAATATATTTTAAATATATTACTTTTTACTAGGGAAGGGAGCGCTGTGTCCAAAAAAAATCACAAAAAAACTACTACTTTTTCGCTTGTGCAGTGTGTTGCATAAAAGTGCTGTGTGGTAGTACCAGGGGGCCTATTCTGAAATAGATTAAAAAGTATTTTTAAAAATCCCATTACCATTTTTTTTGAGACCAGTCAATTCAGTTAAAGTTATTGCCTACTGAAATTAAACATGATGTTCCTCTTGATATTCTGTAGAAATACATTGACACTTGTTTTCAGATTACAAATGAGTGACCTTGTGCAGTATGTCTAATAAAAATATATTATAAGTGGGACATAATATAGCTTGTATTCTACACTCCATGAATTTTTCTCTTACGGTATTTGGTTTATTAATCTGCCAAACAATATAACAATTTAGTGTTTGCTTAACATAATGCAGGTGTAGTTCCACACTTGTAGACTCTTCACCTAACAGAAAGGTTGCCTGAGAGCTTGAGATGAGCATACATCTGCATTCACTCAGAGGTGATTTACACAGCTTATCTGTTCATATGGAGGGTTTCAGTAGGGAAAAGGTTATTGCATTGTAGTCAATCACTTCACACTGTTAATGGGGCCAATATGTCATCAAATGTTGCAATGTAAAAGGCTTGGATTGGTGAAAGGGTCTCATCAGACACCGTGATTACAAATGCTGTGTCCGAAACCTTGCTGCTTTGCTGCCTAGTTAGTCAATGACTTTACTGACCATAGTTTTTTGAATAAAGGCAACTTGCAAGGAAAGTTTTTAGACAAGCTTCCAAAGCACCATATCTTTGTCTGATGACCTAGAATAATGAGTAATCAGACCAAATAAATAGAAATTACAATTAAAATTTCTCAATCGAGTCAAAGTTAAGAAAAATGGACATTAAATAAGAATAAAATTGAATAAAATTGAATAAAATCGCTAATTTCATTAAGTCAAGATAAGATTTGGATGTGCCTTGATGCCTCTTTATCTTAGTATGCTATTGTATAATGACCTTAAAGACTTTATGATACTTTTATGGTCTATTGCATCCTCTTTGGAGCTAGAAAGCTTCAGTCCCACTGTAATTATGAAAAACAGTGATCGATATTGTCTAATATAATTTCTCCTTCGTGTTCTGGCATATGATGGGTTTGGATGATGTTTAAATAATCACAGGTTTTTCATTTTTTGGGTGAACAAATCCATTAAGGGAACCTGGGACACATTTTGTCCATACACAAGGGAAGAGCGGCCTCACAGAAGTAGAGATACTAAGCTGGATTTATAGCAGCAGTGACGCCATTAACTTCAAGTGCTTGTCCTCACTTGCTGCCAGCTGTGTTGCGCTTTCAAATGGCAGTGGTGCAAAAACATGCTGATGTTTTTGTACCTTTGCCATTTAAATACTGAAGATCCAGCTAAATCCCGGAAGGCCAGTCTGTTTGAGTGCAGAAGAATATCAGTGGATTAGCTTTATCAGACACATACTCAGCATAATAGCTGGTGATATATTATCACCATCAAACTTTGAGTTCGAGACTCAGGAACAAACCGCATGAAAATAGAGATAAGGACGAGGGTAAAAGAATGTCCTTTGTGTATAAAGTCCACAGAACAATCTCAGTCCCTGTTTTACAGCTCACTGACTACCATATCTTATCCAGAGAGAGAGCGAGTTTTTAGGTGTTCATGGAAACATTCCTGAGGATTAACAGGTGTCGTTCATGCAAGCTGAATGTGGTGGCATGACCTCTTAATGCTATTTCATTTGGTCACGGTCGTGAAAACTGTCAAACAAACGTGTCAAAAAACAGTGCATTTAAATCTGATATCAGGTGTCAGATTTAATCATAAAAATGTCCCTGGTGTAGCAGGTAAACAACCTGGTTCCAGATATACCTGATTTAGCTGATTGGGAATTCTTTCCTTGTAAAAGGGTGAGACAGGAAACGCCGTGTTACCGCAAGTACATTCTGCTGCTGCAGAGTCATGACACTGGATTTGATTTCATACTTTGAATCCACCTCAATATATTCCACACATACCACACCCAGTAGAGCTCTGTGCGTATTCAACTGGCTGAAAGGTAATGTAAACCAGGACTTGTGATTTATGGACTGGAGCATCTTCTGTAAATCACAACGTGGGACTTTTTTTCCTGTGAAACCATGTGTCATTATCACCACCACAACCAGCTGACAGAGATGGGAGTGATGGGCCTTTTAGGCTGTTGTTGTGTGCATGTTAATGTGCCTACATGTGTGTGTGTGTGTGTGTGTGTATGTGAGAGAGTAAGAGCGACAGGGTTAATTATGAAAGGAGACAGTCTGAGGGTGTTTATGTGCGGAGAAGGGAAAAACATGTAGGACAAAAAATAGAAAGCACAAGCATACATACTGGCAAAATACAAGAACAAACAAATGCTAAAGAAATGTCTTCTCCAGCTTTTAAATGCTTCAAAATGCTTGATTTGTGCTATTTGTCACTATTATCCTATTCTTTTGAAGACTCTTGACCAAATAATTCTGGAATGTGGATGTCTGTTTTTATGTGCATAATATGCTTGTGCATGTCTGTGATGGTAACACTAACTTTCACATTTTATTCTTAGTTGTTAGAAGCAGTGTAGCAATAACAGCAACCCTGATTATCACCTAGTATCCAAATGCATAACATTTTTTAATGTGAATTGAAGGTTAGCTGACTTTCATTCAGTGTGTTTAGTAAAATTGAACTGAGGATTCTGGAGTGTGATTAGCCAATGTGAGTGTTAGTTTTTAATTTTTTCATTTTTTTTTTTTTTTACATTTTATAATTATTTTTAGAAACATTCTCTAGAAACAAAATGCACAGGTATGTTTGGAGTACTTGGATTAATTACTTCTGTTGTTTTCATTAGGAAATGTTTTCTTATCATTGGGGTTTAGTGCTTGTGGTGAGGAGTGAAGACACGGTGGGCTTGTTTCTGGAAGGATATTATGTTGTTTTACTTTGCAAAAAAGAAAACAGTATAAATGTATCTTGTATGTGGTGGATCATCATTTGATTCGGTTTGGTTTGGTTCAGTATTCTAAATAAGCACTTTCTTTCTCTTAAAGTGCTCAGACAAACATCCTGAAAGGTTTTAAGTTTGACGCAAGCGCTTGATGTGTATTTTTCCTGAAATGTATTTGGAAACAAACACGTACATAGATTTAGTGAACATAACAGGTTATTTCACCATTCATGAGTGAATAAATATAAACTTTGTAATGTAATTATAAACAGTAAGACAAACATATTATATGTGTTAAGTTTATCCTTACCAAAATTAACCATGGTTTTATTATAGTAGAAGTGTAGTAACCATGGATTTTTTGCATATTGATTACCATTTGTATAACCACAGTTTTTCTACAATTACCATGGTTAAACTATGGTTAGTATAGCCAAACCTTAGTTAATTTTCATAAGGGTATTATTTGTAGTAACACGTACAGTAACCGTAATATACTCTACACGACTATATACTTACTCACAAAATAAAATAAATATTTGGACATGAACTGTTGATTTTAGTTGAAACAATTTTGTAAGGTTACCTGTATATTTTCTTAAAGCTTCCACTAATTAAAAAAAAATGGTCCATTGCAATACAGTCTAGCAACAAGTGCAAATATTGTGCAACACTAGGCTAACTAAATTAATCAGCTGTTCAACAGATTTAAGTGCCTGTCTGAAATGACTGTCCTTTACAATTACTTAATTCTCTTGATGCCAGAGTTCAGCAGAGCCCAAATGTTCCATTACATTTTGGACAAATGACTATGATTATGATAATGATGATGAGTGTTAGTATTTTTTGTGAATATTATTTTTTAAGCAGAAAAAATATTTGAAGTTCCCTCACGCCAAAGCTGACAGATCACAGCAGGACTTCACAAACAGACTGAGAGGTGTAATAATTCTTCTTTTTTTCTTGTATTGAGGAACAGCTTCACTGCTGAGTGATTGAAGACTTCCTCTGCTAACATCGCTTGGCCAAACTCTCCAAAAGGGAAAACACAATTATATTGCGATCGTTGTGCGTGTGCAAAGCTTTGGGGACTATTACAGGCACATCTGGCCTCACTGAGCATGTCTGCTAACTGTCTTTATCATCTTCAATTAAGCCTTGGCCTGATCAAAGATCCCTTTCACTGATCAGAAACAATGCATTCAGCTTTGTCCAACAGTGTTAGGAAAGAACTAGTTAGTGCCAACTGTAATACAAGGCTAAGAATAGAGTTCACATTTGTCAATGATTTATTGTTCTTGCAAACTACCAACCGGATGAGAGAGAGAAAGAGAGAGAGAAACAGGGCCTTGACAAAACCTAAATCAGTTTTAGTTCAACAAAGGTTTGTAAAACAACTGCAGATCTTTACATCATTGGTTGGTCTTGGCACTCAGGCTGGTGATCATATTTCCACTATTCTGGATCCTTAACACCAATTAACCACTTCTCTGATGCAGATTAAGGTTGAGTTTATATGAATCTTCCAGCACAGACAGTATGTACCTAAAAAGTGTTGGGACACTGAGTCACAATTAAAATATCAAACCAAACAGTATCTGCAAACTATTAACTATGGACATGTTGCACTAAGTTTGTAAACAAGGTGTCCAAAAGCTTCTCTTTTTTTAACAGTATAGCAATTATTTTATCATTTAAACATTAAAGTTTTGCTTGTATGCTTTCTTAAAAAGAAATATCACTTGGTTTGATATTTTAGCACCTAATGCAATGGCACTGATACGTTTGTAAGTGTGACTTGAGTATCCAAATACTTTTTGGGGCCACTGTATGTTTCTATGCCAAGGTACTTGTGCTTTTAGTTTTTGCTCTAAAGTTTTCCACTTTCTCAGACAACACTGCGCCCTAGTGGGTGCAAGGCAAAGTTAATACAATGAAGTTTGCTACACCATTATAAAGAGTTACCTTGTATTTTTATTCTGTGAAGTAGTAATCACTTAAGCCTTAATTGAATGTTTGAAGGTTGAAGATTCAATATGTGGTTGGATTCTAGGTTAAAGATAAGTGAGACTTTGGCATCACGTCAAGGAATATTTGATTAGATGACTCATACGATACTGACAGGTACTGCCAGTCAATGACACTTTGTGTTGGTGTGCATGCTCCCATGATCTTAGAGTACAGTTTGTTCATTGTTGAGTAAATCTGAGCCTAAAGTGTAAATCATGACTGACGCTGTAGTTAAACACGATTCGCAAATGACGGGAAAAGTCTTTGACAGGAAGTCAAGGGGGTTGGTTCAACCTCTCACCTGATGAGACTGACAGAACAGGATGACATTACAATAAAAAACAGTAAGTGTCAATGGAAACTCGGTGTACTCAAACAAGACTTTGTGTGTGTGTGTGTGTGTGTGTGTGTGTGTGTGTGTTGAAAGGTATTGGCCTAAATAAGTGTTGATGGCGTATTACTCAAAATACTAAAAATATGACTTAAAATGCAAAAGTGTCTGAAAGAAAGTGTTTTAAATGATGCGTCATATGAGCGCACGAGCGCCACTGCAGAAGTTGTGCTGAAGAATATTGGACACAAGCAATAAAAAGTCACTGATATCTGATTAATGTCTTTCACGCTGTCTCTTCACTGAGTTAAAATAATTCCCTCAATCCCTCATCAGTCTGAGACGCACGCTGATGCTGAAATTTCAACACATTTCATCAGTTAGTGTCTCCACTGATGCAACCATGGCCCAATAAGCACTGGTACCGGAGGAGGAGAGAGACACCCAGTGTCCAAGATGAGAAAAACACACACTGACTCAACTAGAACATTCTCCAAGCATAAATGAAATATAACATCTTATGTGAAATACAAGCTTACAAGAGAGAAACAAGGCTTTATTTATGCATGTGTTGTCCTTAGATATCTGTTTCATACATATAAAAATCAAATAAATATTTTAAATATATATATTTGATGAACCTATGAAAAATGAGTGAACATTTAAAGCTTAGTCTGTAAGTGATGTGGCTACAAGTAAATCCAGTCATAACTATGGTAAGATACAAAATATAAAGAATACAGTAGACATATAAAGCACATGAACAAAAATGTCCAGAGCCCTCTGACATTTTACAAGAAAACTACACTAATAATGTGAAGCTCAAATAAAAAGTGCAAAAATGTTTTTACTTGTTAAAAAGTTCTGTGGGCCTGTGCCCCCACACGCCTATTGAGGTCCCTTTTAGAAAAACAATTTCCCCCCAGTTTGTATGCTCTGCTGCAGAATCCTGCAACAGAGTGAAGGTCTATGAGTAAGTGCTTCATGAGTTCACTTGCTTAGCTGCTGCTAGAAGTGATGCAAATAAAGAGTTCGGCCTCTGTATCAGTTCCTGTGGTGGATCAAACTCAACCACCTGGAGGAAAACACAAAAGTAGGCTTAGTCAATGATGCTATTATTGTTTAGAATATATATGTTGATTGCAATGACAATTTATATATAAGAAGCAGTGGATTACCTTGCCCTGGTCCATGACGAGTATGCGGTCACTCTCCAATACCGTGTTGATTCTGTGGGCGATTGTGAGCATAGTGCAATGCTGGAAACCATCTCTGATGGTGTGCTGGATCATGCTATCAGTCTCAGAGTCTATAGACGCTGTCGCCTCGTCCAATAGAATGATCTATGAACACAATTTTATCAGACACTTCAAAAGCAAGGAATATTTTCTAGGGGATTCTGGGTGTGTTTGTGTTCTTACTTTTGAATTGCGGAGCAGCGCTCTTGCCATACACATGAGCTGCCGCTCTCCGACCGAGAAATTCTCTCCATTCTCCACTACTGGAGAGTGCAACTTCTCTGGAAGCTTAGCAATCTGCAAGAGAGAGAAAGAGAGGTGTGGATGATAAGTGTTTCTTTTATATTCTATGACTATTATATTCTATTGCTGTTTCTCTATTCTTTTTTATGTTACCATGGCCCAAAGTCTGAAAGGTACTGAGAGGAATTTAAGCAGATGTTACGTCTATGTTTCATCACTATAGTGCAGCTCACAGTAACATGCCCACTCTTATATTGTGATTTTTCTTTGCTCTCTCAATAAATTATATCCTCACATAAAAGGCTAGATTAACGTAATGATGTTTGAGCTACTCCTAGTAGAAACCGTGACTGTTGAAATCACAATGAAATCATGGCACCCCACGGATCACCTGAAAGCTAACTTTATCTTAATGAGTGAATAGAGTTAAAGTGCCAATTGATCAAATGCCAAATACTTATACAAAAGGTATTGTTCATCAAGTTTGAAACTTTGTAAGCCTGTAGCTGAAAAAGTGTGAGCATCCAAGCTCTTTTCTGCTATGTGAAACATGTATTGCTTGTAGGCCTAATTCAAGTCTTTACCGTGTCCTTCATGAAGGTCTTTTCTAAAGCCAGCCAGAGCTCCTCATCTTTGTAGTTGTTAAAGGGGTCCAGGTTATACCTGTATAAAGTAATAACACAAATAAAATACATTAAAGTCACCATCAAATATAAATAAACAATTCTTTTTTTTTTATGGAATGTTGCAATGTTTATTAGAAATTATTTATCTGTGCAAATCATTATTTTTTAAATAAAATTTGATGTTTGAAATAAAATATTTAAAAAAAACATTTCTCATTTTCATTGAGCCTAACTTGATGTACTATCATAACTCCAGCTAAAACAAAAATGAATGAAAACTATGTGGACATATTTATAAAAAAAAAAGGTTACACTTTATATTAGGTGGCCTTAACTACTACGTACTTACATAAAAAAATAAGTACAATGTACTTATTGTGTTCATATTGTATTGCAAAACACTTTTGCTGCTATTGAGGTGGGATATGTGTAAGGTTAGGGACAGGTTTGGTGGTATGGGTAGGTTTAAGGTGTAAGGGATGGGTCAACAGTGTACATATAAATGTAATTATAAAATTAATTACAGATGTAATTACATGCAGGGTTTTTTTTAAATATAAGTACAATGTAAAAAACATGTACGTACACAATAAGTGCATTGTATCAAATGATTAATTTAAATGTAAGTACATAGTAGTTAAGGCCATCTAATATAAAGTGAGACCAAAATAATAATAATAATAATGACAAAAACAGAGCAAAATTACTAACTAGGCATTTAACTAAAATGAAAAACAAAGAAAATAAAAAAAATAATTATAATAACCTCTTAGAATTAAATGTAAAAAAAATCTGTCACTGGGGCGGTACCCTTTCACCCCTAAAGGATGCATATTAGTGCCTTAAAGGTACATAGTACCTGAAGTGTACATATTAGTACATTTTGAAAGGCTACCACCCCATTGACAGATTTTTTTTTTTTTTTTTCTGAGGGTACCATATCAGTAATACTAAAATAACACTGCTCTTCTCTGATGACATGTACGAGTGAGGGCTGGGCAAAAAAAAGTTGTCCAATAACCAGACACCCTCCAATCTCGTCCAGCAATTGTGTTACTCACATGAAAAGTCACAGAAATTATCAAATCCAAATAACAATCCAAATAAATTCCAGATGGACAAAATCAAGCCCTACCCTTTTTTCCATTTGAGAAGCCATTTACTTGGATTTACAACAGTAACAATTTCTGGTACATGCCAACTATAGTGACTATTTCTATAGTGACCACAAAATGTACAAGATTACAATACACAAACAATATGTAGATTAAGTTTCTAAGTATCACAGCTAATTGCCAATTTATTTTTCATAATTGCAACTCCTTGTAACTGCAAACAAATGGCTTACGATGGCTGTTGTTTGTTGTTGTAATTTTCAGACAAAAACATAATGAAGTGAGGTGTTTCACTGGCAGAATAAGTACCTAGTGTTAATAAAATAGTAGAAGAAAGGAAGTGTTGAAAGGTGAGAGGTCACCTGACAGTGCCGATGAAGAGTACAGGATCCTGTGGTATGATAGAGAGTTGGCTGCGAAGATCTCTCAACCCCAGCTTGCAGATGTCCACACCATCTATAAATATAGTGCCCTCAGCTGGCTCTGCCAAACGGAACAATGCCACACCCAGAGAGGACTTCCCTGAATCAGAAAGAGAGGGTCAACGAATGATCAATTTCAGAAACATCTGGCAAAACACCCTCATTCATAGTACAAATCCCTTTACTGATATGCACAAGCTGCTTTATGCGTTTTATGAAGGCAATAACATGTACATATTTTAGTACATATCATGACTTTCTATTTCTGAATTTAAACCAGTATACACTGTCAATATTAAGTTAACTTATGACAATAATAAGATAAATTTAAAAATGAAAACATAAATTAAGCTTTGAATAAAACATATGTTCTCTCTCACCAGAGCCAGTGCGTCCCACAATGCCGACTTTTTCCCCTGGCTTAAAATTTATGTGAAGATTATTGAGGACTATGGGCGTGTTGTCCCTGTATCTCATACTGTATTTTTTAAAGGTAATGGCGCCCTCCTGTGGCCAGCCGGCGGGAGTATTTGCATCCTTGACACTTCGTGGACCCTCTGATACACAACTCTACAGCACACAGGCAAGCAAGGATAAGAAATCACATCTAGCTTCTAAACTGAATATGAATCCATGATATACTGAGGCAAAGTACTGAGTTTAAGTCTCTTACCGTAATATACTCCTGCAGCCTCTCTACACTGGTAAACTTCGCCTCCACCTCTGTGGACAATCTCACCACAAACTGAAGGATTCCCGTCAACTGCAATGACAGAAATGCAAGAGAAGTGCTCAGACATCCAGTTGAATTTGACATAATATAAGCTTTCATTTGTTAACCAACTGTTTTAGTCTGTGAGAGTTACCTGTATTGTGTAAGATAAGGCCAGGCCCTTCTGAGAAGCGTTTATGGCCTCATTGGAGCTGAGCACTACAAAAAGTGCCACTATCAGAGTAACAGTAGCGGACAGGAAGTCTAACCAAAATGACAGCCAGCGCGTCCCACAATTAAACAGCATGAAGTGGTTTGAGTTGATGTCACTCAGCATCTTAAACCTGTCATTGGAAACAAACAAACAATACATGAATTTCAGTTCATTGGTTTGCTTTCTACATTCTTTTAATGTGAAGTCAACATACAGTCAGTTGGACTGAGCTATTAGTGACAGCTTCTGTGTGAAGAACCAAACTATTTGTTTTTAACTTTCACTGCCAATTTGTCTTCAAAAGCCACAGATCTTATTGCCTAAATTTTATTTCAAATTATAGAACAGTTAGTTCTGGTCCTTGAATCTATTTGGTTATATATGGTCCAACAGCATTGGGTCTTCTTAGTGTATCTTTCTGCAAGTTACATCATTACACCAGTAGGTGGCAACAAGCAGCTGTCTTTGAATCATTGACTCAAGTGATTTGATAATAAAAAAAATTTTAAAAAACTAATTCTGTTTTGGCTTCATTGGTGGAGCAGAAACAGACAAAGTAACTGGCAATATTGTGTCTAAAATGTAAGTTACAATTCAATTTTGGTTTCAATATTAACTGGACTGTTCATTGGACTGTTGCATAAAAAGCAATATCCCACTCGTAATCATATCGTTGGTCTAAATATTAACACTCATGCTTGCCTGCTATTGCTTATTTATGCTGAATAATTACTGAGTCCTTCTGGGATATGATTAATGAAGGTCATAATGATGTTTCATATTCATTTAGGCATTTTCTTTATATATTTTCATGGATCTAAATATATTGAGGGTACTATCTTACTGTTCAATGTACTGCTTTCTTTTGTCATAGGCATGAATGGTGCTGAGTCCCTGTACGGTAGAGGTGGTGAGAGAGATCCAGGGAGAACGACTCACATTCTCCAACCTCTTCATCTGACGAATGCTCCTTTGGAAAACACTAGGGCAAAGAGAAAACACAGATGGCTTGTACATTTCATGGCATTTAAACCTGTGATTGTAATGTTCATATTCTACTTCTGAATAAAAACAAAACCACATCTTATGATGTTAAGGTGCAATGTTTATGTCTCACTATAGGATTGTGGCAAAGATGACTGCGAGAACTGCCACGGCGATCAGGAGGTATGGGAACACTATGCAGATGGTGAGAATGGTGAAAGTGACTGTCAGACTGAACTGCAAAAAGTTCTCCATGTTGAACGGCAAAACTGCATCAACTTCATCTTGGTCTTTACTGAAGCGGTTCACCAGTCGGCCAGTTGGAGTTGTGTCAAAAAAACTCATTGGGCTACAAAGGATCTGATGAAAATACAGTCACATGGTATCAAAATGTTACAATTCTCATTGTACTGAACAAATACTAACACAACACTTGCATTCAATTACTAAACCTACTCTTTCATATTTTACTTGATTACTCACATTATAAAAATGAGTTCTTTTGCCATGAGAATGGATTAGATCAACCAATAATATATGTGACCCTGGACCACAAAACCAGTTGTAAGCGTCAGTTTTTGAAACTGAGATTTACACATCATCTGAAAGCTGAATAAATAATCTTTCCATTGATGTATGGTTTGTTAGGATAGGACAATATTTGGTCGAGATACAACTATTTGAAAATCTGGAACCTGAAGGTGTAAAAAAAAATCAAAATACTGAGAAAATTGCCTTTGAAGTTGTCCAAATGCATATTACTAATCAAAAATGAAGTTTTGATATATTTATGGTAGGAAATTTACAAAATTTACTTAATATCCTAATGATTTTTGGCATAAAAGAAAAATCAATCATTTTGACCCATACAATGTATTTTTGGCTATTGCGACAAATATACCTGTGCTCCTTAAGACTGGTTTCGTGGTCCAGGGTCACATATTATTAATATATTAAAGTAATAAGTCTAATCTAAATTAAAATTCTCAAAATAAAACTATTGTTATTGTTTTGCATTACAGGAATTATAAATCATGGTTATTTAATTATGAATCATGGTTAATTAATCTACTATATCACCAATATATTAATAATACAATCCCACTTTCAGTTAAAATTTTTCAAAAAACAAACAGCTTTGTCATAATTACAGCAGAAATAGTGGAAATAACTTATATTGGGGGGGGGGGGTAATATGCAAATAATATGTCTTACCCGTTTGAACATGGTGTCGTGCAGTTTGGAAGACGCACGCAAAGTGACTTTAGTGAAGGTGTAGCCCTTGGCAATACACAGCAGTACCATAACAACAATAATAATGCCATAAATCATTTGGTAGAATGGAAGGTCTGGATTCTCGGAGATATTACCACTGCTTGATGAATTGGTATTGTTGTTCTATAAGAACAGATAGAGAAAACAGTTTGATTTGATGGTAAGATGGCAAGGTCTTGATGAGTCACATGAATGTGTGTGTGTGTGTGTGTTTTACGTATTTACCCCTGACCCCTGCTCTAACCAGTAACTCAGCCACCAACTGCTGAAAAAAGTCGATCCCACGAGAAGAATGAAGATTAGAATAATAAATATCAGCAGTAAATAACCTACAAAGATATACAAACAGAGATAAAGGTATAAATGAGAAACAGTGTTACAGCATTTATAATGTTCAAAGAGACAGAGGTGCAGAAAGAAGAAAAAAGCAACAAAAACCTCCGGCAGCTTTGCAGTATTGGTGGTAAGTCCTCCACGTAACTGAACCTTCAAGCGACACTTCCTGTGTTACTAATTGATCCTTTTTCCCTGTAACACACCATTGTGTGAGTCAGCATTAACCAGTATAAATATAATGGATATTTTCTTGATAATATTTGAATGTGTTGATTGATCTACCTTTTGTTTCTGTGGAGTCATTTGTTATATGCTTCTCATCAGACATATCAAAAGCTAGAAAGAGCAAAGAAATAAAGATGTTTTACCAAAAGAATTAAGGGGATCCATTACTTATTAATGTATGGTCACTGCATTTAATGATATTTAGCAGTCACAGGGACAACATATTTAAACTGTAACATCTCCTACAGCTATCAAGTCATGTGAAAACAAATTTGGCACAATCCTCCAGCCTTATATCTATCTGCAGTGCCGAATTTAAAATGTTCAGGCTAAACTTTGAAGTTATATGGAAGCCATCATGCTTTGTTTAGACAATCTTTTTAAATTTAAAACTGCATTTATTTATGTCTTGTTAAATGAAAATAATGTCAGGAAAATATAAGATTCACCACAGTTAACAATGAAAATAATAGTTTATTAATAGATGGTAGTTAATAGCTATTCATTTTTAAACTTGGTTAGTCTGATTTCTTGCTCTCCTAAAGGGATCCAAAATGAAAGGAAAGTAGATTCTTGTAACTCTTGTTAATAACATATTTAACCACTAACCTGGGTTTTCGATTCCGTTGACTTCGGGTTCATCTGGATTGGTCTGCTTAGAGTCATTGTGTTCAGTATGTGTTTTGGAATCAGACTCTGCATTTTCCTATATGATCCAAAAATGAAAATTAAGAACAAATTCAGTGACACACAAATCATTCTGTTCTCAGAATTTGTTTTTGCTTAGTATTGGAGACTGGTACATCTCAACATAAGTTTATTTGAAATCAACTGAGAGGAGTAAGTAAGAGTGGTTACATTGCTCTGTTCCAGCTGGAAGTTGTTAATGAGGTGAGCATAGCGGCCTTTTGCTTTCATCAAATCACTGTGAGTCCCTGCCTCCTTTATCTCCCCATTATCCAACAGCAACACCTGATCACAAAACTCCAAATACTGCAAACACAACAGAGAGGAGCAGCTGATGACATCGGTTGAGATGAGCACGCAAAAAATCTGGGAATAACTGGTTAGAATTTATGATTTTAAGAACATTATATATAGTTACACATTAAAGACAGCTGTGCTGAGTCACACTGACTCACACAGTTGCTAAGACATGCTGTGTGACATGAGTCAACAAAAGGTTTGAGCTTTCTCTAATGGTGAATTTTGTAAAAGCATGTGAAAGAAAATGTGTTCCCGCCATTACATAATCGGTGACGCAGGCTTAGATGACTGTTTTCCCAACTGAGCAGGTTATACATTAAATGTATTACCACAAAACAAATGAATCACTTACTGTTTACCTGAAACTGCCTACATGAGGTTTATGTGCATTTCCATGCATGTTTTATATTGTATCTCCCTCCGGTTATATATTAACTTTACATATATACAACTACAGCCCCTTAATCTTGGAAACATCTGTTGACAAAAAGCAACGTATTACTCCGCAATCCTTCAAGAGTTGATTTATCTAAAGTCATATTTGGAGCAGGTTTCTGCACACAAGAGCTATAACTGGTTAATTAAGTATTTTGGATCAAAACTAAAATCTATATCATTACAGAAACTGGCCTGATTTTTGTATTACTTTAAAAAATATCTTTATATTTAGCATTTTTAGCTTTTTATTAGATAATATCATGACTTTTAAGATTTTATTGATGTCCATGACTTTTCCACAAACACCATTTAAAATTCCCTAATATTTTCATGTTTTCAGAACCTACTGGGAATCATATCTATATGTTATCTGGTAGGAGCAAATATTTACTCCACTAACAGCTCAAATCTTTCGAAGGGAAAAGAGGCCCGAAAAGCAAATGAACAGGACATAATGGAATAATGTTAGAGTGAATTACCTGAAGTTGATGAGTGACCAGAATGACTGATTTGCCCTTCAGCTGTTTCTTGATGCATTCTTCAAATATGTGCTTCCCAACATGTGCATCAACAGCAGACAGAGGATCATCCAAAAGGAAGATGTCTCTGTTAGAATACACTGCCCTGGCCAAACTGACCCTCTGCTTCTGACCACCTGAAAGATTAATACCTCGCTCTCCAATCTAGACACACACACACATAAAAAACATCGTCATCCTCATATGTTATATAACTGAACTCCTTTGTATTAGAAACATTTAATAGTTAAATAAAATGTATTAGCATCTAATTAGAGTACTGTATGTTGGTAAAATGTGGAAACAGACCTCTGTCTGGTCTCCATATGGAAGTATTGCCAGATCAGGTTTCAGAGAGCAGGCATGAATAACTCTGGCGTATCTGAAACACAGCAAGCATGTACCACATTTTTTAGGATGCAGCAATTCAGTACAAAAGATCAATGTTCAACAACAATTTTACACTGATTATAAAGCAGCTGTGACCAGAGACAGAAATTTACCCCATCCAATAAAAGTCATTACAAGCAATAAAAAAACACCATAAAGCAGTTCATTGTCTTGGCATTAAAACAAGATCTGGTAAATTACATGTGTTAGAAAGGTGAGGGGCAGCTTCCTAGAATAATAGGATTAATACACTGAGGATATATTAATACTTGCTATATTTGTTATTTCAAGATGAATGAGTTAGTGGTGTCTAAACTGTGTATGTCGGAGACTTGCTCACTAAACTTAGCTGTTCAGGCTTACCATAGTGAAACAATGTTGAGTTTCATACTAAATTCTTATTAAACTCTTCTTCTGTCTGTCTTGCAATCCTACCGCATAATATTTAGATCTAGAAAGACTAAGAGTGGTCACATTTACCATTGTTTGGCATTATTTTGTGGGTGGAACCCAGTCAATTTCAAGAGTCCACACAATCTGGAATTTTGTTTGAGGCCGTAATTTATTTTAGCATTATTTTGCCAAAATTTCACAAATGTGACTGCACCTTAAGACTGTGGGATGCTTTTATTCATATATCAGGTAAATTTGTATAATAGATATATGCTGATCATACTAGATTTGATCATCTTTCAATCACTATATCTTCATGAAGGTTTCTCTTTTACCTTTCATGTAGATCAGGCTGTAGAAGTTTTATCAAGATTTATTGTAGGTGAAAACTCATGACAAATATAAGGTGAAAGGCTGTGGTCATGAGTAATTTCATTGCTATAAGACATGACTGTACACTTTCTTCTAAGTTCAGTTTAGTGCTGTGTTTACCACTCTAAATCTTCCTCTGTTCTACATTAATCTTTCCTCTTCTGGCCAATAAAGATGCTGACATGATAGACTTGGTGTTGGCATTTGGCCTCCAGTAAAATATCATCATATAATTTCAAATGTGGCTTTGTGGTTTATTGAATCTCTGGCAACCGCACTGCCTGTTATGGATTGTAAAGTTTACCGAGCAGAAGTGAACTCTACTGACAAACAAATATGTAACTGTTGACCAGAGTCTTTGACCTGTTTAGTCTTTGATGTTTATAATTTCACCTGGTTTGGTCAAATGGTTCTCCCATGAGGATATTGTCTCTTACGGTCCCATGGAATATCCAGGCTTGCTGGGAAACATATGCTAATGTTCCATTAGCTGATACAGACCCACTCAGAAGATGCATCTGCAAGGAATAAATGATTATACTGTCAGTCACATCCCATCACATCATATGTGAATCTGTACGTTAGGAGGCAGAAAAGACAAAGGCACCACACCTGCTCAAGAATACTTGATATCAGAGATGTTTTTCCACTTCCAACATTGCCACACACCCCAAGCAGACTTCCCTATAAATTAAAAGACAGATTCATTAGACTCTGCTGTAGTGCTAGAACACAACTTGAATGTTTATCAGCTATTGGAATGTTATAGCGTCCCACATTATAATGAAATCATATCACACCTTTGAAAGAGTGAAGCTGATGTTTCTGAGTGAAGCTTTGAGGTCGGCATTTTCTGAGGGATCTTGAGGAATCTCAGTAGAGTTCGTGGCATCTGGCAGACTCCAGGAGAATGAGGCCTTTTCCATGGCCAGCGCTAAGTCCATATTCTTATCCTGCGTGAGATAACCTTTGGGGTTCTGTACCATCATAAGCTTCTGTAGAGATGCAAGCATTAAATGTTTGGTTAATTGCATTGTACTGCTGAGTAAAACCAGGTTCATTCAAAATGTTCATTCAGCGTAAAAGACATGATCAACATGTGTCAGATTATCAACCTACTGCATGTGTAAAATGTTTCCTAAACATTTATCTTTATGAGTAACATGTATGAACAATATTTAAATCTTCCTCAACATGTCATGGGTAAAAGCAGAAGATCAACAACTTTATCAGCTTTTCAACAATGGTTTAGGTATAAATGGGAGATAAACTGAGAGAAATGTGAAAGAGTCCAACCTTGAGTCTAGTGAGAGCCACTTTACCCTCAGCCACCGCTTTAACAGAGAATGGCAACAAGCCCATAGACATCCTCATGCAGTTAAATACAGCAATGATAGTGTAGGCCTGTGGAGAAACAATAAGATGTTCAGAGTTAACTTAACAGAATAAAAGTAATGAAGTTAAAATATTCAAATTTATATTTACAGTACCAAAAGTCCACTGGGGTCAGTATGACTAAGGTCAGCATTTATTTGATCAAAAATACAGCAAAAAAAAAAAATGCAGTAAAATATAACTTTTTTATTTCTATTGAAAAATATTTTACAATGTAATTTATTCCTGTGATGGCAAAGCCGAATTTTCAGCAGCCATTAATCCAGTCAGTGTCACATGATCCTTCAGAAATCATTCTAATATGCTGATTTGGTGCTATTTGTGATATTTTTCAGAATTCTCGGATGAATATAAAGTTTAAAAACCAGCATTTATTTAAAAAGTAATAAAAGTATTAATTTCTTTCTGGCCCCAAACTTTTAGACTGGTAGGGCCTATTTGTTCATTTAGCAGAATATAAGCATATTTTTGTTTTTTGCACTCACAGTAGAAGGTAGAAGAGGCAGTTTCAGTGCTGTGTGGACAATGAAGGTGAGGATAGTTGCTAGTGTGGGAACTATCGTTGTAAAGGAAGCGTTTAAACTCTGAACATAACCAGCCTTTTGTAATAGCAACTTTTCATTTTTCCTGATATCTAGGTTTGAAAAAATAAGGTAGGAATAGATGAGAGAAAATACTGTATTCCATAGAGTCATGAGTAAATAAAATTAAATTGATGGATGAATAGATGGATGGACAACCTGTGACTGTTTTCTCAAAAGACTCCTCCCATGCATACATCTTAATGAGTTTGATGCAGGTCAGAACTTCATTCATAGTGCGAACACGTCTGTCTGTCACAGATACAGTCCGCCTTCTAAACACACCAATCAGCCTGGCAATTGAGAACTAAAGGGAAAATCAACAAAACATTACTGAGATGAGTAAATATCAAATGCAGATCTCAAAACACATTACAGAAGAGACCAGCACACCTGTATTGGTAGGAAAATCAAGTAGACCAGAATTCCAATAAGTGCTGTGTATCCCAGAATGAAGCAGGCATATATGATACATATTATCAGCAGGAATGGAACACATAGCAGAAATGTTCCAAACATGACCGCCTCAAACATCCGATAGCCATCACTCGTCAACACGTTTATTGTCTACACCACAGAGAAATAAAGCATGAACACATCAAGCTCTATTTGTATTGTATATGATTTAAGTAATTATAACCCCAATTCCAGAGAAGTTGGGACGTATTGTAAAAATGCAATAAAATCAAGAATCTGTTTTGTTCATTCTCTTTTACTTTTATTTAATTGACAAAAGTACAAAGCAAAGATTTCCAAAGTTTTCACTGACCAACGTAAATGTATTTTGTAAATATGAACAAATTTTGATTTTGATGGCTACAACACATTCCAAAAAAGAAACAGTTCACAGAAAGCAGTTGAACTGGTAATGGGCCAAGGTATCATGTTTGGGAATAAAAGGAGCATCTCAGTCTTTGCAAGCAAAGCTGGATCATGGCTCATCACTTTGTGCCAAATTCATGAGAGAAGTGTCAAACTAATAAAACAAATCACATCTCGCAATGCAAAATCGCAAAGAATTTAGGTCTTTCACCAACTACCACACGTAATATTGTGAAAAGATTCAGGGAATCCAGAAAAATCACAGTGCATGTAGGGCAAGGCAGGAAACCTCAGTTGAATGTGCTTGACCTTTGATCCCTCAGATGGCATAAGAAATAAGAAACCATCAAGCTGCAGTGTTAAATATAGCCCCATGGGCTCAGGAGTACTTCAGAAAACTGCTGTCACTTAACACAGTCTGCTGCTGCATCAAGAAATGCAACTTGAAACTCTGTTACTCTAGGAGAAAGCTATACATCAGTTCTATGCAGTGATGCCGCCGAGTTCTCTGGGCCAGAGCTCAAAAAGACAGTGGAAAGGTGTGCTGTACTCAGATGAGTCCACATTTCAACTTGTTTCTGGGAAAAATGGATTTCGAGTTCTCAGTCCCAAAGACCACAGGGACCATCCAGACTTTCATCAGTGACAGATGCAAAAGCAAACATCTGTCATGGTATATGAGCGCATCAGTGTAAACCGCATGGGTGACTTGCATATGTGTGAAGGTACCATTGATATGGAAGCATATATTGGAGTTGTACAGAGAAATATACTGCCATCAAGATTATGTCTTTCATGGGAAGTTCATGGTTATTAGATCAAGACAATGCCAGCTCTCATTCTGCATGTGCAGCATGGTTTCATAGAGACAGAGTGAATGTACTAGACTGGCCTGCCTGCAGTCCAGATCTGTCTCCAACTGAAAATGTATGACCAGTCATGAAAAAGAGAATCAGACAACGACAATCACAGACTGCTGACCATCTAAAGCCTTGTTTCAAGAGAGACTGGACAAAAATTTTGCTTGCAAACCTTTAACAATTAGTATCCTCAATTCCCAAAAAATGAAACATTGTAATTAAAAGGAAAGTTGATGTGACACAGTGTTAAACGTGCCTCTGTCCCAACTTTTTTGGAGTGTGTTGCAGCCATCAAAATCAAAATTTGTTCATATTTACAAAATACTTTTACGTTGGTCAGTGAAAACTTTGGAAATGTTTTCTTTGGACTTTTGTCAGTTAAATAAAAGTTAAACAGAATGAACAAATCACAGATTCTTGATTTTATTGTATTTTTACAAAACGTCCCAACTTCTCTGGAATTGGGGTTGTAAAAAGTGATTGGTAAAAGAGAGTAAATAAACACAGATAAATCCCCTATCAAATAACCAATAAATAGATTGTACAAACGATAAAGTGGTGATATTCACTGCTGAGTCAACAATCAATAGCTTACCTCTCCTATACTAATGCCAGTTAGACTCCTGAGAGAGACGATTTTCTTGAAAGCGAGCATTGAGAAAGCTCCCTTCACTCTCACAGCAGTGCGCAAGTTCACAGCCCACTGGAGCGATGCAAAAAATGCCTTGCTAAATTCACCCACGAACAGGGCCACACACAAACCAACGCCATGCAACAGGGTAGATGACTCAGGCTGCTCAACGTAGCTCAGGATTTCATTTACTAAAATAGACTAGAAGGCAGATAAAATGTAAAAAAAAATAACATTCAAAACAAATCCATGATGTGTAGAAAAAAACATAGTTTATAAGAAATTATGCACAATAGATTAGAGGTTTTCAAATTTAGAATTATTTCATTCTACTTCATAGATAATTTAGTTTTAGTACAATGACAATATAAATTATTTAATTTAAGTACAAACTTTACAATAGCATGCTTATTTTTTTTTCTCACAAAGTATAAATGGGTATTTATACAGTTGCTACTATATTTTTTGCAAGAGGGTCCCTCAAAAGGGGATCATCTTCAGTATGAAATATAGAGCAAGGAACATGAAAGTAATAGGTTTTATTCAATGTTCAACTGAATGATGCTGTGTTGTAAGCCATTTTACATACCGGACCAACAAACGATCCAAAAGCAAATAGGACAGAGACGAAGAATGCCACTATAAATCTTGTCTTCTGGAAACGCATGACCACTGCAGGAAGAGATGCTTTCTCTAAACCCACACGGGCGACTTCCTCATCCCACAGTCTTTGGAGCCTGAACACAACAGGAATCACAACTTCATTTTTTGAACACAATCCATTTGCCCACAAATACATTTTTTTCCAGACTCAACCTGGACACATGACAAAACATGATGACTTGTGGTTTCATGTCCGCCAAGTGCTACACTGGAGCTACTCATTCTGCTGAGACTTCCTAAACGAAGTTAAGATTTGAATGCAAAGCTTATGAAGAATTTGCTTAATTGTTGTACCTCTCTCCATTGTTGTGGGCTCCATCATGAGGTGAGATACAAAGTGAGTCCTCATCTAACTGATTCCTAAAGAGCTTCCACATCATGGGTGTCATCCACGCAAATGATGTGAAGGAGAAGAAACCAGCATCATCGATTGGGTGTGAGCTGTAAAAAGTTAGAAAATGTACATTTAAGATCACATTATGAATTTTTCAGGAAATGATATATTAATGACAGACTTGCAGATTAAAAACAGAAAAACTGGGGCATATCATTCATCAGCAATGATGAAAACAGATGTTTTTTTTTTGTTTTTTTTCTCTGATCTCTTAATGAAATGGACAGATCACTTTCATTATTGATATAAAAATAAGTAATATGCATATAATGTTGAGAAAGCTGGTGAATGTCTTACTGTGAGCTGAAACGGAATGGGATGAGGGTTTTCAAGCTTTGCTGGTACTTGTGCTTCTTAGGAGGAGGTTCTGGTTCCCTGTAATCTAGACCCGGAGGACCTTCAGGAAAGGCACTCATGGCTGAAGCACTACCTCTTCTCTGTTTCTGCACAATAAGAGAGAAAACAAAGAGATATGGATATCATAAAATAAAAGGACTTTGAGTCAACAAAAAATGAGCATCAGAAATTTCTCATTAGAGGACAAATGTTTAGACAGGAGAAAAGTAAAATATACAGTCAGCATCTCACTTCAAATGTGGCAACTCCTTCCACATTCTGTTTCTCTGTGGAGTTCCTCATTTTTTCAGTTTCTGTGGGTTGTTAATAAAGAACTTTACATGAACTTGAGGAAACATGAAATATAATGTCTCAAATGAATGAATGAATAAAAACAGTACCTTTTACATCAAAAACAGTAAAACTGATATATTAATAGTAGTAAAAGTTTCTTACCCTTTACCTGCTGTCTTTGTCTGTGTACTGGTTAATGGCAGGCTAACCACGAATGCCTTAATACTCTAGCAGCAACGTGCTTTAAAGTCCTGACACTGAGTTACATCCCTATTTTACCAGGATCAAAGGTTAGCATGAGCAGAGGTCTCGACACTCCTCCTGTCTCTCTCCTTGCACTACCTGTCGGATGCTGCAAATGCAATCTTTTTTTCAGCCTGTGAAATAAACCAAAGTCACTTTATAACAGCCTTGATAAAACTGACTCTGGGTGAGAAGGCAAACGTTCTTTCACCTCTGATAGTACTTTTTACGTAGATGTTATGTTACTGTTGATGAGTGTCAGTCACCACAATTAAGGTCAAAATGAGTTACAGTTACAGTGAATACAAATTTTAACATCAAATTGGCAGACTCTACAGCTTTTATTTCTCTCAGCAACAGGAAGGACACTAGGGTAAATAACTTTAGCAATTCTTTAATAAAAGAAATACTGATCATTATTTGCAGTACAACATATTTTTAACCTCCTTAGACCCGGTTTTGTGTTTTGTGAAAAAAAAAAAATGAAAACAAAGAAGAAAAGAAAAAATGAAAAATGGCAATTTTGAAAAAAAAAAAAAAATTTAATGCTATGTCCTCGGTAGGACTCGATTAAAAATAAATAAATAAAAAGACATGAATGAACATGCATGGGCAAAAACAATTGATTTTTTCTAATCACCAATCAATTTTTAGGTTTCCGGATTATTTTATACCAACTGTGTTATGAAAGATATAACAGAATGATTTGATATACCATTTTTCTTTATGCAAAATGTGTGTAAATACACGGGTTTTCCCAAATACAGTGTATCTATAAACTGTATCTAATTTGCATATTAATGTGTTTTTGGGGCAACATGTAATGAAAAAAGAAGTGTAATAATGGGAGTGATAACTGTCAATATTTTCATAATAATATCTAATATTTCATAGGAATATTGAAATATAATTTATTTCCCTATTCATTTATTGTGTCTCCCAAAATGCATAATAAACATGTTTTAGTGCCGGTGTCCTCAACAGAGGACATGTATGAAATCAACGTCATGTTTTGTAACAAAAGGTCATATTTTGATTTGAAACCCCGTAACATTTTCGTGAGATGTTGATTTATGACAGTTTAAAAATTAGTCAGATTTAAATGATAATTACAAAATATTATTATATTTCCATAAGAGTTACATTTGATCACTAAATTAATGTCAGCCATTTTTGAAGATTAAGGAGAGGGAGTGGTCATGGTGAAACTTCCAAACATTTGATATCTCTGAAAAGCCCAGAATATGCTCTGTACAGGACATCCAGACTTAAAACTGTGGCATGTAAAGTCTCAGAGAAATTCACTAAAACGTAATGTCCTCAAATGAGGACTCAGGGTCAGTTGTCAATCTTGACAACTTATTGAATGCTTAAAGTTTGTTATCAATCAAACTGTGTCTGTCCTGTTTGTTTATATATTAACCATCATAACTTCTCAGTAGGTGATGGTGCACCTGTCCTCAGTACAGGTCAATGCTGCTTTAAAAGCCTGCTGAACTATGAGCACTTATTTCTGATGAGTCAGTTTTGTTGACATGAGTTAGCAAAGTTTACTATCTATTAACCTGCCCATGCCCTGCGTCACCTTACATTTATGATTAACACGGTGAAAATAAAATATTATCATTTTATAATTTCTTTTTATCTTAGCATTGGCTTATTCACACTTTCAAACATTCTGGATTATTTTGTGTAGCTGAACACAACAAAGAACAAAAAAGAAGCGTAGCTGTCCAACAGTACTAACTCAACTCAACATCTTGTAAACTGTGTAGTAAAGGGAAAATAAAACCAAATTCGGCCTAGTTTTTAGACCAAGCCAGTATAGTACACATCTTGGCATAGGCCTACCAAAAATCGCCAACATTTACTTAGATGAGAGTAGCAACAATAGTTTTAGTACGTATATATTTTATAGAATACAATGTTTTAATTATTTGAATTATAAATTATTTATTATGTTTTAATTAAACTAATGTTTTTTTTAATTACATTACAAAGACAAACTCTGTTGCGCATTACCGTTATCATAGATCACCTTTTTTCTTAGGATTCGCCAACAAATCCTCCTTGCGCATGCGTTCTCGAACTGCGGTCAAGCCCAGCCGCGGTTTGAAAATACACGGTCAAGCCAGCCGCACTTTTTTTTTTGTTAGCGCGTCTAATCGCGCACTTACGGTATGGGTGCTGGGAGCCGTCAAAACGGATGTAAAGAAGCTGTCGTAACGGCGTTTCCTTTGTACTTTTGCTGATATTTTCACTTTAATTTGCTGTTCACGGTGACCCAAAATATGTCTACATAATGTAATTTAACCCTAAAAGACCATTAAACGACATCAGAATATGTTTTTATTGCTATTGTATAATTTTATATCATGACATACCATTTCAGCATTTTTTAATGACTTGAACATTGGATTAATTTTTGTGAATACATTATTTTTTTGTACATTAACATTTGTATTGTACATTTATTAATATACATAATTTATCAATGTTACTATATATATGCTGTGTGTGTGTGTGTGTGTGTGTGTTTGTGTGTGTACCTTTCAATTGATACTTGTTTACAGTGACTATTACTGTATTAATTTTCAAGTTGAATCTACTGTACAATTTTTGTACAAATTAATGGCAAATCACTCCAAAACTCAATGTGCATTCTCACACTTTCTCATAAGCACTTACTCGTAAAAAACTTTCCTTAATAGGTTAGCTCATTCTTCCAATTGATTCCTGTTAACAGTGACCCTGACTATTATTGGAATAATTTTCAAATATTACTGTATAGTTTTGGAGACAATTAAAGGCAAATTCACCCCAAGCATGCGTGTATCCTTGCACTTTTACATCACATCTCATTTTCAAAAACTCATATAAATGTGTCCTTTATAGGTTTGCTCATGCTTTCAATTGATTCCTGTTCACAGTCACACTGACTATTACTGTATTAATTTTCAAGTCTTTTTACTGTATGGTTTTGGAGAAAATAAATGGCAAAATCACTCCAAAAAACAAAGTGCATTCTAGCAGTTGCACCATTACCCATTTTCAAACACTCATAAAAATCTTTCCTTTATAGGTTTGCTTGTTTTATCAATTGATTCCTATTCACAGTGACCCTGACTATTACTGTAATAATTTTCAAATATTTTTACTGTATAGTTTTGGAGAAAATTAATTGCAAATTCACCCCAAGCATCTAAGTGTATCCTTGCACTTTTTAATCACGTCCCATTTTCAAACACTCATAAAAATCTTTCCTTTATAGGTTTGCTCGTTCTTTCAATTGATTCCCGTTCACAGTCACCCTGACTATTACTGTATTACTTTTCAAATATTTTTACTGTATAGTTTTGGAGAAAATGAAAAGCAAATTCACCCCAAGCATCTAAGTGCATAAGCACTTTTACACCATGTCCCATATTCAAACACTTATACAAATATTTCCATTATAGGTTTGCTCTTTCTTTCAGGTGATTCCTATTCACGGTGACCCTGACTATTACTGAAATAGTTTTCAAATATTTTTACTATATAGTTTTGCAGAAAATTAATGGAAATTCACCCCAAGCATCTAAGTGTATCCTTGCACTTTTAAACGATGTCCCATTTTCAAACACTCATAAAAATCTTTCCTTTATAGGTTTGCTCGTTCTTTTAGTTGCTTCCTGTTCACAGTCACCCTGACTATTACTGTATTAATTTTCAAGTCTTTTTACTGTATGGTTTTGGAGACAATTAATGGCAAAATCACTCCAAAAAACAAAGTGCATTCTAGCAGTTGCACCATTACTCATTTTCAAACGCTCATAAAAATCTTTCCTTTATAGGTTTGTTCGTTCATTCAATTGATTCCCATTCACAGTCACCCAGACTATTACTGCATTACTTTTCAAGTATTTTTACTGTATAGTTTTGGAGAAAATGAAAAGCAAATTCACCCCAAGCATCTAAGTGCATAAGTACTTTTACATCACATCTCATTTTCAAACACTCATAAAAGTGTTTCCTTTATAGGTTTGCTCGTTCTTTCAGTTGATTCCTGTTCACAGTCACCCTGACTATTACTGTATTAATTTTAAAGTCTTTTTACTGTATGGTTTTGGAGAAAATAAATGGCAAAGCACTCCAAAAAAACAAAGTGCATTCTAGCAGTTGCACCATTACCCGTTTTCAAACACTCATAAAAATCTTTCCTTTATAGGTTTGCTTGTTTTATCAAATGATTCCTATTCACAGTGACCCTGTGTCAGTCCTCTGTCGTGTGTGTCATGTGTTCCCGCCTCTTGTTTCCTTATTTGGTTTGTTTCCTGTCCTTGTTTCATGTGATTATTAGTTAAGCCTGTTCAGCTGTGTGTTTGTCATTAGCCTGTGTATTTAAGTTCCTGCCTGTTCAGTTTCGTGTCGTCTGGTCTACTCGTTACTCCCCGGTGTTTCTGTCCATGTCAGCCTTGCCTTGCCTTGCCT